>JAZHYW010014714.1:0-160884 GCA_037355805.1 Ixodes ricinus
TTTATATTTATGCTGGAACGACCAGATTTATAAAAAAAAATTACCTTTTATCGAGCAGGTATTTCCACAACTTGCTATCTTTCTACAAGACCCCCATTGACGTCATGCCGCGTGTGTTCTCATGGCCGCCGCTCACCAACTGCAAGTTGGGAAATTTTTTTGCCTCCGCGATTACAGAGCGGAATTGCAACATTTTGAAGGAAGATGTGTTTTCTGTCTTTGTGACAAGAGAAGCAATGTCAAAAGTAGAAGATGCAAATTCTTTCATGTTAACTCAACATTCAGCACAGCTCCTTTAACGGATGGTTGTCAGTAAGCATCAATAAAATTTTAAATGCTGTCCTGAGCCAGCATGTTTCCAACAAGGCAGACAAAAATGCTAAGTGCAATCAAGCTATGACAAAACCGAAATAGAACTACAACGAAAGCATTCTGCTGGGGATGTGAGGTGTACTACCTGCTTCACCATTATAAGCATTCCTTCGTTAAAAAGCATATGTGTTACGGTGGCTCACTCTCTGACAAACCCAAAATTATCATCAGTTAGAGTACCACATTTCCGGACTAGAGTCCCGCGGACTATACATGTTTAAAAGTTGAAATTTTACCTGATGCGGACTAACACAAGGATTTGTTTTTTTCTAGATCGTTCACTGTGACAAGACGTGAAGGATTTTATGAATAATGGAGTATAGTAATGTTGATTTATGTATGATACAAGCTTTTTTGTGAGCTATACAGCAGGCATTTATCAAGGTGTGCTGTGTATGATCATTTATACCTTTGGACAGGGCACTAAGTGCAGACTATGCACCGAGTGCAGACTATCTAAGCAAAAACTTTTATTTTTGACCCCAAATTTGCCCCTGTGGACTATGCACCGGGTGCGGACTATAGTCCGGAAAATATACACTAAAACTAATAGGTGTGGGTGTGCGGCACATTTTGTATATTCAAAATTTTCATTGTTGTTTAATTTGACATAGCTATAGAAGTTTCAGTGTTTATACGTCTAGCACACATACATTCAATTTTCAAGAACTAAGATTTTAAAAATTTTCCCCACATTATGCCAATCATTGTTTCTTTTGAAAGAACAACTAATTGGCCACATCTTAATGTGTCATATTGCTGCATAAGCAAACTACTTAGGAAAATAAAACCATTTGCATGGATCCGTTGAAAATTGCTACGTTTCCCGTGGCCGGGAAAAAGTTAAACCCAGGCTCTCTAGGTTTGGCCCAACAGGCACACAGCTTCCATTGCACTGTCGGCTTAGAGATGAACAGAGTATACAAAGAACCGAGCCCTTCACCGACCTGATGATGGCCAGTGGTGCAAAGCACGTGAATGGGCTTGCGATCGGGATGGTGAGAGGGCCCGCTCAGAGAAGAGCCCACGTCCACCGCCCTGCCTCTGCGGCACAGTGTGGCCGAGTGGTCGTTGCTCCCGCTGGCTACGTCTCCGCCCACCCCCTGGTCTCTGGGCACGTGCTCTAGAAGCCGCATGTGCATATACGGCGAGTACCACCTGCGTGGAGCAGAAAAACGGACAATCACATCTCCTGACGTCCCTCAAAAAAGAAAAGCCCACTGTTGCGAAACTCGCCACGAGTTGTTTGCTATTTTACATACACGCCAATGCAGACCAAATTGGTGAATACCCAAAGTTGAGCTTGGTAGATATTGTACATGGCAGCATTTTCATCTTTACCTAGTTCACACTAAAGAAGACAACACTTGCACTTAAACATGAAACAGCTGCCTGCCTGCATTTTAAGACAGCTGTATCAAGACTCGAGTTTGTCTAAAACAAATTCAGGCGGTTCAGAAGCATACTACGAGCATCCAGACTTATATTACTAGCTTTAACACACTGAAATGCCACAGTCTGCAAGACAGAGGCACTTATAGTAATCGGTAATTAGTGCGGAGGAATCTTTTACCTCCTGAGCTATAGTAGGTTGCAGGTTTAGCACAGTTGGACAAGCCCCTTCCACAAAGGACCTCACTCGCTACAATTGGCGGCCTCCTTCTCTTTCTTGGCCTCCCCTCCATTGTTCACTCCACTAAAGTGGAAAGGGTGGAGGAGCTTTGTGGAAGGAGCACCTGCTACGGCCAGCCTGCAAAGACCAGAAGGCTGAAATCGACTCGTCCCACACACCTGCAGGCCCCTCCCTCGGCGTAGGTGATGCTCTCGATGGGGTAGTCCGTCCAGTCGAGGAGGCAAGCCTCGAGAGAAGGCTTGAACCCCGTGAACACGTCCAGGTCCGAACGCCTCGCACCACCCATGACGGGACCGCCCCCGCCGGCCGCGTTTCCCCCGGCCCTCACCTTGCAGACGCGCTCCAGGGTCTTCACGTGCCACTCGCCCATCTGCACGCCACGGGAAAACAAGAGGCCTTGCCAATGAATCGCTCAAACCCAGAATGACGTAGGAACTTAATGCGAGTGCTCTAAACACTTTATCATGGGCTTTGTAGAGCGTTCTATCTACCTGCACCTGCCGTCTGTCAGTGAAGTACCGTATTTACTCGCACAATGAACGCACTCGCGTAATGAACGCACCCCCAAGTCGGCTCTCAAAATTTTGACTTTTTTTTTCACTCGCGTATTAAACGCACCCCCAACTCCGACGTCGAAATTTTGACCCCCTCCCCCACGCGCGCGAAATGAACGCACTTTCCTATCCTGGTGCAGCGAGGTCGCGAATGCATGGGCAGCGTGGGCGAACAAAACGCCTTGCAAAAGGCGTTAAAAAATAAAAAAGATGCAACGGAAGCAAGAAAAAAAAACATGGAGAGGAGCTTTTTTTTTTTTTTTGCACAGCGCAGTCTGGATTTTGGGTCGCGCGCCGCGCTCAAGGAGATAAGAAAGAGAAGCGGAGAAGCCCTCGCCTAAGCAAAGCGCGCATAATGAAGGCATCCTGCCCTCGCCTCCTCCTCGCACTTTGGAAAGAGAAGCGAGAAGCCCTCGAAATGAACACACTTTTCTATCCTGGTGCAGGGAGGTCGCGAATGCATGGGCGTGGGCAAACAAAACAGCTTGCAAAACGCGGCAAAAAAAAAAAAACCAAACAAAAACATAAAGAAAAGTTTTTCTTCTTTTTTTTTTTTTTGCACAGTGCAGTTTAGTTTTGGGGTCGCGTGCCGTGCGCAAGGAGATAAGAAAGAGAAGCGGAGAAGCCTTCGCCCAAGCAAAACGCGCGTCGCACGAGGACTCCGATAAGGAAGAAAAGCGGAGAAACCCTCGCCTAAGCAAAGCGCGCGCAAAAAAAAGAAAAATGAAAGCAAAAAAACAAAAAGGAGCTTTTTTTTTTTTTTTTTGCGCATTGCAGTTTGTTCTTGGAGTTGCGCGCTGCGCGCAAAGAGATAAGAAGTTACATCGATTTTTCGGGATAAAAGGTCCGTTCATTATGCGAGTAAATACGGACGCAAATATTTTACTTCGCGTAATGAATGCCCTCTCCCCCCCCCCCAACTTTGCATCGATTTTTCGGATGAAAAGTGTGTTCATTCTGCGACTAAATACGGTAAGTATGGCCCTGCCACGAGCACGTAGTGCAAGTTTGTTGCCGGCGCTTTCTGCACTATTACATAATGGACCGATCTCACCAGCCAATTTGGCTACATCGCCCATGTCGCAATGCATCGAGGGAACTTTGGTCTCTCTGTATGTGCAACAACCTCGTCAGAGTGGTTCATTAGGTAAAAGTGCAGAAAGCACTGGCAACATCACGCATGTGTCAAATGCTTGGTGAGATTGGTTTTATAGATAAAGGTGAAGAAAATTGTACCCGACTACGAATAGGGTTCAGTGTTCTCGTGGTTTATTTCTTCACGCACCGTTTTTCTCACTGCACCTTTATGATGTCCGAAAAAAAAAAAAAATTGACCGCATCTCCATGTGGTGAATGATGTTGATTGAGGCGAAGCTCTGGCGGTGCTCCTCTGCGTAGACGCTGAGCCGCAGCATGCCGAGCCTTTCGTTCGCTTTCATCCATGTCAGAAAGAGAATGTGCGGTACGGAACGTGGTTGTATACGCATTTGATCGCAGTGCCCGTCTCGTCTATAAACATTGAGCCAATGCATGCAAAGTTTAACGCGATTATATACGCATTTGACCGCAGCGCCCTCTCCTGTATAGACGTTGAGCGGCTACATGCAACGTTTCATCCATGACATCCCCAGCTCTCGAGTTACTACCACATCTCAGAGCCCCCTACTCGTCCTGCAGTCGTGGCCAAGTGGTTAAGGCGATGGACTAGAAATCCATTGGTGTCTCCCCGCACAGGTTCGAATCCTGTCAACTGCGCAAACATTTTTTTCATAATTTTTTTTCCTACACGAGCACGAGCACCGGACGGATGGACGGACATGGCTAGCCCCTAAGGAGCTTCGCGCTTAAAAGAAAGACGTTTACAACACCCTGTTATGCCGAATTAGAGCGCAGCTCTTGAGGAAAAGGAGGGGAGGGTATTCCCATCCCATTTAGCAGGACATTTTCGCCACATTTCACGCTAAATTCAGTGGAAAAAATTCTCCGCTAAATTTAGGAGGGAAATTTTTCCGCTAAATATAGCATAAAAATTTCCGCTAAATTTAGCGGAAAAATTTCCACGCAAAATTTATAGAGAAATTTTTCCCGCTAGATTTAGTGGGGACATTTTTCAGCTAAATTTAGATGTAATTTTTTTCCACCAAATTTAGCGGGGAAATTTTCAACTATATTTAGCGGGGAATTGTCTCGCTACATTTAACGGGAAACTTTTTCACTAAATTGAGCAGAAAATGTGTTCCGCTACATTTAGGGGGAAGTTTTTCTCCCAAATTTAGCGGGGATTTTTTACACTAATTTTAGTAAGGAAATTTTCAGCAAAATTTTATGGGAATTCTTTGTGCTAAATTTAACGGGAATTTTTTCTGCTAAATTTAGTGGGGAAATTTGTCTGCTAAATTTAGCAGAGAAATTTTTCTGCTAAATTTAGTGAGGAATTTTTTCTGCTAAATTTAACGGAGAAATCTTTCTGTAAATTTAGCAGGGAATTTTTTTCTGCTATATTTAGTGGGGTATTTTTCTGCTAAATTTAGCAGGGAAATTTTTCCACTAAATTTAGTGGGGAAATTTTCCCGCAAAATCTAGCGGAGAAATTTTTCCGCCAAATTTAGTGGGAAAATTTTCCTGCACATTCAGCAGAGAAATTTCTCCGCTAAATTTGGCGGGGAAATTTTTTCCGCTAAATTTAGCAGGGAATTTTTACCTCTAAATTTAGCGGGCAAATTTTCCCAACAATATTTAGGAGAGAAATTTTCATGCTAAATTTAGCGGGGAACTTTTTCCGCTAAGTTTACCGGGGAAGTTTTTCCACTAACCTTTAGCGGGGAAATTCTTCTGCTAAATCTAGCGAGAAAATTTTTCTGCTAAATTTAGCGGAAAAAATTCCCTCCTCCTCCACCCTCGTCATGTCACTCATGACCCTCGCGACGTCACATGCAATGTCATTATGGGACACGTCGCTAATGGAACGCGCGGTTACGCTGACAGCACTCAAGCCGAAAAGGGCGCCTAAGAGCTGCGCTCTAAAAGAAAAAGTTTCCCCTTTGTAGTTTTAGCGTGGCAAAGGCAATGGTAACACAGAATGTGATGCGTTAGTGTGGAGAAACTGTGTACATATGTTGAGACTAGATGGCGTGAAGCAGCCCTGCGTTGTGCAAGGTAAGCGCACGAGCGCTCCGTGGGTGCCTTAGTTGTGGCTGTCATTTTCTGCAGTTGCAGTGTAAATGCGACTTTCTCAGAGCCTGTCGGAGTGTGAGACGCAGAAGACAGAGCGTGCAGAAATTGGAACAATTAAAGCACGGCAGCGCCGAGCAGAGCCCTGGCGCCAGCTCGCAGTAAAAGAAACCAAACATTCACAACGAAGTGAGCGTCCTCTTTCTTTCTTTTCCGCTAAATTTAGCGGGCAAATTTCCCATTAAATTTAGCAAAAATCACCCGCTCTTTCTTTTTTTTTTCCAGCTCATTCACGTTTATTTTTTTGGGGGAAGCCCGGAGCGCGCTTGTCTCACGGAGCAGAGCACCACCGTATGTCTGAACACATGAGGTTTTTCCAACGTTGGGAATTACACGGAGGCACTCGAGGAGGTTTGGTGGGCATAGGTGTCCAATCCGCAAGGAGAGAAGCTCTACGTCAGCGTTCGGCTGGCGGTCAGCCTATCGACTTCTGTAGCAAGCAATTAGCCGGATGTGGTTAGGTGCCAGCCACAAAACACATTCTGCACTAAAATTGTACAAGCTCGATCATGCTGACAAAGACTGGTATGCACAGAATGTGGGTTAGGCTTTCCAGAGAAGAAAAGAAGGCCATGTGAACTGCACAACCTACCAAAGGTTCAAGGCCCGTTCACACACTTGCGACTCCTTAGAACAGAGTGCTTGAAACTTCTTAAAAATTTCTTAGAACGAGAGAACACACTGGCACGTTGGCGCCATCGATGTGGTGACTTTGAGACTGCATTTCACAAGAGCGATGGTTTTGCAGGATTTCCAAGGTCAAATGTGCGTAACACCTATGAGAAAGGCTCGTCTATAACGTTGACAAAAGTTTTAGAGCACAGCTCTTAGGCTGCTGTTTCTGGCTTGAGCGGCGTCGCCATCACCGTAACATGTCGGCGTGACGCGTCTGCATCGGCATAACGCATCGGCGTTGCCGTAAAGCGTCAGCGCAACGCAGCGGCGTGGCCGCCGACGCTTTGGTGTTGAGAGAGGGCACCAAAAACTTCTGACAACATTATAAAGGACCAATTGTTATAGATTGTGCGTCCATGTGGATCTCGCAAATTCTGCGAAACCCTTGTTCAAGTGAAATGCAGTTCCAGGGCCGCCTCCAAGAAAGTGCCAGCGCATGGTTGTAATGCGAGTCTGTGAACCAGCGTTAATGTAAGTTCATCCGATGCCAGATGCGTCGTATCATCGGGCTCTTACTGGCCGATTGAAAACAAAAATAGTGGGTAGACCTTGAGGCATCTAGCATCGAGGTCTACTTACTATCGTTTCAATCAAAGCCAATCGGAGCTCGGCATCGTTCTGACGTCACCATGACACCCGCACAATACGCAGACGACTCGCTCTCTGCATACGAAGCGCACAAAATCTCGTCTCATTCGCACCTGGACGAAGAAGTCCCGGCGGTCCTGAGGAGACAGGGCGGGGTTGAGGGCGGCCAGCCTCCAGAGCACGACAATCTCGTCACAGAGGCTGCTGCAGGCGTGCTGCGAAGAGTGGGCATTGCCGTGCCCCACCGCTCTGCCCCCGTGGCCTCCCGAGCCCGTGTGGAGGGACACCTTCGTGTTGAACCACCAGCACAGGATCTGCACGAGACACACGTTCCGCGAGGGGGTAAAGACCAACTGTGTGACAACCAGGATACGTAAAATAGACCTCTTGCGTTTTGACCTGGTAAACCTTGCGACGCGAATAGAGTCCGAGGAAGAAGAAGAGACGAGAGTGTGCGGGTATGTTGGGACGCTGAGCACCGGTTGGAACTATTGGTGAAGAAATCTTCGTCTGTACTCGTTCAAACACGTTCTCAAATGCCGAACGTTGGGCTTCTCGCATTTGAATGCATCCGAACAGCGAGTGGAAACAAAGGCGGCTAGCTTTGCAACTGCCCGCTAATCGTTCCGGTCAGAGCTTGACACTCTCATTTCCCTCCCTCAGTTTCCACCCGTATTAATGCAACGTGCTCCGTGGAAAACTGCTACGTGCCGCGGGGTCAGCTAAAAGCCGATTCTGTTTAGTGTTTCTCAACTAAATGAGCGAGGCAACATTTCCCGCTCAATTTTAGAGTTTTAGCAGATATAATTATTAAAAACATTATGTTTTAATAATTATTTATTAAAATAAATAATTATTTTAACATAACACATACTGCGCACCTAAGTAAGCTCTACTGTATAAAAAACCATCGGGATTTTTTAAAAATCCTTTCAGCGATAAATTACGAATATATCCGTAGCAAATAAAAGGCCAGTAAAATCCTCGAGACACCAACGCATATTAAAGGGGGACATGGGTCTTCAGAGCCAAAAAATTCCTAAAACTTTATTCCTTTGAAAATGGCGATGTTAACCTTTATAGCTGTTGTTCCTCTGAATCGACCAGGTTACAATTTAATGGATGAATATTTGATCTATAAATCAATTTACAATGTCTATGCACACTGAATGTGCATTGAAGTTGCCTCTAAAACACAGTTTTCACAAAACAACATTTTTTACTTACTGAAAATTTGCAGGTGGGACATCCCAGCATTTACGACAGATGGAAATATAAACTTTCCTCAAACATGTAGCTTAATGTGTGAAGCATACAATGTTGAGAGCGGACTTGTTAATATAGGTCTAGGAAATTTTTCAATTGATCTTTTGTTTTATTACTTGTTAGCCATATACTGAGAAGTGAACTTCAATATGTGGTAAAATCACTGATAACAGGTTAATCTTAAAAGTACTTCCAACATTGTATTTTAAACTTTGTAGTAATCTGGCCATGTGTTAGACTTGATATTTAGTTAAGCAGTTTTTCTCCCTATTGTTCCTCCAAACAAAGGCAGGCAATTTTTAATTACCTTGAGAAAAATTCTACTGGCTAAGAAAATGACCAGATCTTTGAAATCAGCACAAAAGCTGAACAAGCTTGTGCAGTTTCGTTGGGTCTGGTCATAAAATAAGAAAAAAGCTCCAAGACCAGTGTTGCTCCTTAAATTGTCGCTCTGCCTAATAAATATGCACTCTCAACAACGATGGACCTTTACCAAATCACTTGAGTATCAAGGAGAATTTGGGAGCGTAGGTACCAACACTGCACACACTTTCCTTGTTTGTATAAAAGATTCAAAGTAAACACCCAAAATAAGGCGTCAATGAATGCACGTACCGAGTGCCATCTATATAGCGTTTTTGCTTTGCAGGAGCACATTCAGCATGTGTAACTACACTCGTGTGTGCTCCTTGGTGCTTGGGTAATTTAGCAAATTGTCTAATTATATGTTCAAAAAAAGCAAAAAACACTGAATGCGGGAGTCTTTGTATATTCAGCGTAAACAGTTTTTTTGCCAAGTCGTTAAGGCTAGCGTACCTTCCGCAGTGCTCCAAATCTGCCAACGCTAGACGAGCGTGCACGCACGAACAAGATGCAAGACGAAGCCACGTGCTCTTGCAGCAGCGCAGTGCTGCAGTCCAGCGAAAGCCACACCAGCGAGCAAGCACGGCATACAAATCCGGTCCCCACCTGTTCGCACGCCAGCACCTCCTCCGTGAGGATCTGCAGGAGCGGAATGGCATTCCGGTCGGAGCGGCGGAACATCTCCCGCACGATGGAGAGGAGGTTCCACATCCCCTCGGGCTCGCGGCCGCGGAGGGGACGCAGCAGACTGCACCACTCGGTGGCGGCGGGGGAGCTGTCGACGACAGGTAGTTGACGTCGCTGAACACCATGGGCGAGGGGACGCACAGCTTGATGAGGATCTTGCGGATGTTCTCATGCAGCGTCGCTTCATCGAGGCACCACGTTGTTTGTTCGTAAGCAGATGCTCCGGCGGTTGGGTCTGTACAAAGCCACAGAGGGATTAGAGCAAGAAATCGGCAATTGGTGTTTTACTTCGATGCATGGAGGTAGGAAGCTTCTGGAGGTGACATGACGCCACCAGAGATGAAGCCAAATCTGTGGAGGGACACGCCCCCAACGGCGACTAAAACCAAGAGACGCTATTGGACGAAAAGAAAAGAGCAGACGGCACCAGCAGCCGTTTTGGTCAACCTCAGGGGTCATCCAATAGTGTCTCTTGGTTTTGGTCGTAGTTGGGGCACATACCTCCACACTTCTGGCTTCACCTCTGTTGGTGTCATGCCTCCTCCATAAGCTTCCTACATCTATGCTTCAATGCATTCACTTTTTGCTAAATTCCTGCAGGATATTGAAGGACAATAAATCGTGGAAAAAAAAGGCAATAACAGTGACCCCTTAAAACTTACAAAATATTCAGGTGTTACTATTCTACAGACAGAGCAGAGACAAAGTTGGCAAGGTTATTTTACGATAGAAATGCCTTTAGACACGAATGAGAAAACAGTTAAATGCATCATCAACTGAATTAGACTCGGTGTCGACTACGTAAGTATACAATAAACAAAAGAGGCATGATATTATGCTTAAACGACTTGTTTTGTGGGGACACAATTTTCGCAAATCAAAGACGGCAAAACTAAACCCCAGAAACGAATTGCCTGCTCTAATTAAATTCAGCCAATGAAAAAGTCGTTTCCATTAAAGAAGGACTAAAGATATTCGCTTATGTAGTTGTGCTGGGAAGTGCGGCGACCAAAAGCTGTAGTCTCCTGCAAGATGCGCAGCTTCCAGGAACTTTTGAGGCCCCACTTACAGATATGACACGCGGTTGGATCAATGAACTTTGAGCTGCGTTCAGGACCCTGTGAATGTTCGTCCACTATTCTATGCGTTTTTTGGTCTCAGGTTCTTAAAATTACGTAAAAAATTTTGATTGCGCGTAACTATTAGATGAGCTTAATTTGGACAATTTTAGAAGTATTTAGCCCCTAAATTTACCACTTATAGCAGGAAAAATATATACTTTTTAAAGCAGGAAAGAAAATTGTAGATTACCTGGTGCCCCTCGCAGTGTGTTGATTGCGGTTTGCTGACTCGAAAGAAGTTCATCGAGCAGCCGTTGAGCAGTTGGTAGAATCTGAGAGTTGTTCAAGACATTAGCGAGTGGAGCCAAACTAGGAAGACTGGCACAGAAACACTGCAAGCACATGTCCTGCCAAAGGCAGGATATAATAAAGAACAGTCATGCCTAACCTGCTGGGGCAATTCGCTGATGAGATACTGAGCAAACTTCTGAAGTTGGTCTCTGTGCAGTCTTGACAGAGACTCCGACACCTGGGCTCGCAAGCAGACCTGGTTCGGCTGCCAAAAACAAGGGAAGAGTCAGTCAAATAACTGTTGCAAGAGAAAACCTGAGCAAGGGCGTACGTGGCAGCGAGACACGGCCCACTCCCGCTAACCCAAAGTTAGAGCACACCTGATGGATCCTATGAAGACAGACAGCCACAACATGGGAACACCAAGAGGCAGCACTGCTGCAGGTGCAATTGCAGGATGTGATACGGCAGCGATCAAAAGTGACCGCTACGTTGTAGGAGCCCTTGGACACTGGCAGGCTCTGTGGTGGGTGCACCGTAGCACTGAGGTGAAAACCTGGTGGGGCAAGAAAAAGAAACCAGAAAAACTCGAGACACCGTTGAAACTTGTAAACTCCTCTTGGATTAATCAATAATCACCATATATCCCAGAAACAGAACATCTACGTCAACCTAGGCAAGTGAAACCCCCCGGACAAACATTGTTAACATCCGAGATGACCTGTCTCAATGCCGAACACCTAGAACCCACATACTTTGCTGGCATGCGAGATAATTTGTGCAAGTCACATGCACCTTGAGAACATGTTTATTCATTTGCAATAAAAGTTTGTTGAGTAATGTTCCATCCTGCATCAACTTAAATCTGCAGAACAGGAAAACTCACCGATTTGAAGTAGGTCTTTCGTCGCCTTCGCTTTAAACAGATGCTCTCCCTCTGGAACTCCTCAGGACTCCCATTGGCCAAGCAGGAGTAGAGTCTGCAAAAGTGCATACATAGACAAGAAGAAATTCGTTAGATCCTCTCCCATATACACATGCACAATGCTAAGAATTTGGCGAGAGTTTTCAACTGAGCTCCAGCCAAGAGGGGCGGCGAGCGTTTATTTTTATTTGTGAACCAGACTATAATCACCGTCAGGATGAGAATGGCAGGACGCCTCTTTCGGACGTCTGTCCTCCACCATGCGCCCGTTGCCTTTCATTGTGCTTTGGTCGAGCATGCTCCCTCGAGGCTCACGAGACGACAAAGTGTCTTTAAAGGTAGCAAGCTCGTGCTGGAGAGGAGACAACTGGAAGACCTCCCTGTCGTTCTTATCACATCAGTGACCATTGAGACAGCACGTTTTCAAAGTCCACCTGTCCTTCAGTTACGAGAGACTATTAGAATCCCGACAATCTTGCTTCGCCGATTGCGGTTCCCATACAAATGCATTAAATCAGCAAAACAGCTCAAGGTTAGCCATTATATTTATATCAACTAGTACGGCAGCCTGCACTTACACGACACTCGTTACCTAAATCGAAGGGAGTACAACCTTCCTTTCGAACGTATGCAAGCAAATGAGAAAGCACCGCAGACACCGGCCCGCCTCTGTACAGTTGACACGCCCACGCCGTCCCACGGAAGGAAGAAGTGAAAGGAACGTACCGAATGTCCTCCTCGTTCTCCGGGAAACTCCAAAAGGCGATACGAAGCTGGAGTTGCTCCGGAACCGGCGGATACACGTGCTCGACAACTTCGAACGGGAATGTGCGCCGCCACCTCCCTGGCAGCAAGCTCCACCAGAGGCAGCACCAGGCCTCCTTCAGCTGCACCCCGGACAAAACAAGCTCAAACATTGTCGGCTAGAACTCGGCGCCGGAAATCGGGGGCTCTCTTCTGAGGGCGTGGTAAACACGCCAATCGGAAATGCGCTCCAAGCACCACGACATTGCCGACAACCTGTTCGGGCTCCTTGTTGGATTCCGGGTTGAGAGGCGTCAGCGTAACCGCTGACGTCACACGACCTCAACACCACTCAGTTTCCCCGCTAAACTTAGCGGGGAAAATGACGTCACGACTTCGTGTCCCGTCATCCATGAACAGAATTTAGTGGCATTAGGAAAGGAGGAGGAGGAGGAAAGAGGGGGAGGAGAGTAGGAGGAGGGGCATACCCTCCCCTCCTTCTCCTCAAGAGCTGCGCTCTAGTTTCGCATTAAAGAGACAGTGATTTTGGGGCAAGCAATTATGTTTAGTGTGGCCAATCGCACACGCAACTAGGCACTTTAAAAAAAAAAAAGAAAGACGTTTAAAATTTTTTATAATGTTGAATTAGAGCGCAGCTCTTGAGGAGATGGAGGGGAGGGTATGCCCCACCTCTGCCTTCCCTCCCATTTAGCGTAAAAGATTTCGCTAAATTTCTCGCTAAATACAGCGAACATTTCTCTGCTAAATCTAGCGGGGAAATATTCCGCTAAATTTACCAACATTTTCCTGCTAAATACAGCAAAGAAGCTGAATTAATGTTAAAAAACCTCTGACACGGCATATCAGGACATTACAAAAAAATTGTTTCACTATAAAGTTGCGTAGTCTTTTAATACAAAATAGAAATACGAGGCCCAATTCAAACTTCCCGCCAGTGCACTGTGACGTAACAGTGTACCGCAAGGTGTCGGGGCGGTCAGAAGGGAGGCATCGCAGGAAGTCACGTGAATTGTATCCCTCCTCATGCTTACCGCGAGCGCGTATATATTTTTTCAACATTTTTGTTATTCTTTGCACCTCCAGGAGCGATCCAAGCAGACAAGCTTTCTTTTATTTGCTTTTCATCGCTTAATGTTGCTGTAAAGGTAGAAGAAGAGGAGTCAGTGAATTGACGTGATCAACTACAATGCCTAGAAGGTGCTGTGTGGGGGACTGTCCCAGTATTTCAGCAACTAAAGAAGAGATCACACTGCATGCATTTCCGAGAGACATACAAGAAATGGACCGGTCGCTGACTGCGGTTCCCGCCGGACAGCTATTAGAATCCGTGGGTAGCCGATGGATATGCTCGATGCACTTTAGTGAGCTAGTGGAACTGAAACTTCGTTTTCTACGATCGCTCGTACGAAGAGCAGAATAAAAAAATAAGAAAGTCTTAGGCACGGTCGCGGAGAGCACGAGGAGTGAAACTCCCGTGACTTCCGATGAACCCACTTTTAGTGACGTAGGTCGATGCCTCCCTTCCGACCGCCCCGACACCTTGCGGTACACTGTTACGTCACAATGCACTGGTGGGAACTTTGAATTGGGCCTCGTATTTCTATTTTTTATAAAAAAGCTACGGAACTCTGAAGTGAAAAATTTTTTTGTAATGTCCTGAAATGCCATTTCAGGACAATGAAATGCCAAAAAAAATATTTCATGCTAGGCGTTGAGCTTAGCATGAAATTTTTTTTTTGGCGTGTCAGAGGTTTTTTAAAGGGTAACTGCAAAGAAAGAATGTGTATTTTTAAACAGCCTAATTGGGACAAGCATGTCACAAAAAAGTTTTCCGCCAAAAACAAAATTTTTTACAGCAATATTTATTGCGCGAGACTGATTTTAATTTGCGGCTATTTCGTTCGATTTTAAATCGCCCGCCACAAAGTTGGTATTACACGTCACCTAGTGGCTGCTATACGTCACGGGGTGACGTAGAACAGCCGCTCCGCGCGTTGAAAGAGTGGGAGTTTCAAATGTGGAGAAGTTGTGACTCCGACTAAATTACGTCCTGTGGCGTAAATATTGCTAGAAATTTTTTTTTTTTTTTTCGCGCAAGATTTGTTTTGTGAGATGCTTGTCCCATATAGGCTGTTTAAAAAACACTTTTTTTCTTTGCAGTTACCCTTTAAGGTAACGTGACTTCGATTTCCCCGCTAAATTAAGAGGGGAAATTTTTCCATTAAATTTAGTGGAAATGTTTTTCTGCTAAATGTCATGTGACGATCACATTAATTCACGTGGCATCACACGTGACGTCATGAGGGTAAGATTTTCCCGCTTAATTTGGCGAGAAATTTTCCTGCTAAATTTAGTGGAAAAAATTTCTGCCAAATTTAGCGGGGAAATTTCCATAATGCAACGCGCGGTGCTGTTACACCACCGGCGACGCCGCTCAACCCGGAAACGGGCACCTAAGAACTGCGCTCTAAAAGGCCCCGAGTCCTAGGCAGCGTCCGGTCAACACACTTCCAGATAATTCAATCCGACTGCCGTCGTCGGTGCCACGTGCCACACAGAAAAATGCAGGGGTTTCGGCGAGTCTCACGACCCGCCACCACGATGAAAGAATTTGTGATTGCAGTCAAAGATGCTTCGCTAGTTCTAGCAACACATTAAATTGTAAAAAACTTAACTACAATCGTGAGGCAACGCTAATTTTTAAGAGTTTACGTGCCGAATCAACAAAGGGCACCTGGTATTCTCGGCAAAAGACTGAGGATCAATCTGGACCACCGAAGTACCTCTTAGCATGCACCTGAAGTTTCAATTACACGGCACAGTGCCTTCTCCGCAATAAGCCTCAGTCATATTGTGGGCACCCTGGCCCGAATCAGTGGCTACATCTATGAAGCACCGATAAAAACAACCATGTGGACCTCCGAGTATTAAAGCGCAGAGATGATCCAGCATATTTTACCACGATGCAAGCAACGATTGCCACATCTCAGATCCTCAAATGTAAGTATGTATGTTGCCAGAACCCTTAATATATTGTTTTGAAAGAAATTGCAGCTTGCATTACTACACAAACAAGCTTGGAAAACCCTCCACTTTTCTGAGCATGTTACATGGCATGACGTCTAGCAACATGAAAGCCTCGAGGCACGTGGCCGAGGTGGCAGCTGTCACACATTCCAGGCATTTCATCTCATTATGAGAACACTCACTCGGTGCCCAGCCAGAATAAAAGACGACACAAATTTTGGTTTCAGTTTCTCAAAGGGATTGAGTCATTTTAATCATGCCTCGAAATACTGACAAGAAGGCTCGAAATAAGCATGGTTATTACGGGTCTTTTGTCAATCTCTACCAGTGAGAAACGAGAAAATGCCCACTAGGAAAACAGTGAAGATTATAGATGTAAAAGTGAATTCATTCCTTGCTTCTTTTTTTTGTTGAGATACGATCTGCAGCACATCCAGCGCATCGGTGCAAGTGGTTGCCGTACTGTGACCACTATGTGGGACATTCCAACTTTGACGGCTTAGGTGCATAACTTGGAGACAAGAGGTCTCTTACAGTTGAGACCCGACTTGGTACGATACAGCACATCATGCTAGCCTCTATATAAGATAGGCACCACTCAGATGGCTACTTCTTGGTCCAGCAGGACAGTCCTTCCTGATGCGCAACTCGACGGGTGACACACTGCACCCAGTAGTTGTGCGTGGGGAAATGCCCCGGCCATCAAACAAAGCAGACATGCACCTTCCTGAGATTGTATGGCGCCTAACGAAAGAAAGTCTCCAAGACGTCCATCTTGCTAATCACAAGACGCACTTTGACAGGCAATTGAAGAAGGAGCTTTCCTTGCTCAGCTGATTTATTTGGTCAATTATAAAAAAGCCAATGTCCTACCCAGTGGTTGTTTGGGTCTGCAACAAGATGAGCTGGCGGGCTAGTTGGTTGTCCATCTTGAGTAAAATAGCGCAAAACAGCAAGGAAGGAAGGAAGGAAGGAAGGAAGGGAAAATAGCGCCCTTCCTGTCTACTTCGTCCTTCCTTCCTTGCTGTTTTGCGCTATTTTACTCAAGTTGTTTGGGTCAATGATGATACGGAAAGAAAACAGGTTGCACATCACGTTATTTACTATTGAAGCACCAAGCATCATTTATTTTCGTTTTGAAAAATATAAATAAATACCTTTACTAAAATAGTTTGTGGACTCGATAAAAACATTTCAACTTATTACCAACGGAAATGCAGCACAACAGGAATGAAGTGCCCTCCTCCCATAAATTGAAACCAAAATTGATAAGGAATGAGAGGTAACTGTCCAAATTATATGCAGTACCCTGCCAGCCACAGCCATATGTTTTGAGTCTGATATTGCTAGAAACTGTAGGTAAGTACAGTATGCCATGCACTTAATAAAAGGCAAAAAAAAAAAAAGCACACTAAAGCAAACATTTTTTTTAGGTTGTATCTGGTGGCGCTAAAAGTAAGAACAATTACATGCTACATGCAATCTGTCATGTCTAACAAAGGCACACCATATTTTAAGATGTGCCTTCAAAGCTTTACAATTAGAATTAATGTTTTGTTAACCTTTATAGGAGCTATACGAAATGCCAGCAATGGTGGTGTGATTATGTTAATGAAGAAATAAAAGCAGCATCAAACATTTGTGTTTGGCTCTCTTCTTTCCTTTCACTGCAAGCTTACTAATTCATTTTTTTTACTCAGTACCACAGTGAGAAATTGTTTTCTTTTTTTAAATCTGAGGCAACCTGTTTCTTTCAAAAATTAAATTTGAGTAGTATTTGAAACATGGGAATGAAATGATATTGCTTGCACAATACCAAGTGAAACCATACACCACAAAAGGCAATTTTGAAAGGCAATTAAATACTTCACTTTGCACAGCCACATTCGCTGTTTGTACACTGTATTCCCCAAGCAACCAAATGTTCAAATATTTTCAAAGAAGTGGGATATTCTAGGACCGTAGTACTATACAATTAAAAATTCAGATAATGAGAGCTCGAACAGCAACAAGAGTTATAAAAACTGGATAATCAACAAGATGAACTTTTCCTGGAATAATCCTGATGCGACACAATAGACAAATTACCACTTCCCTTTTAAAGCACTACCAGACAAAAATGGTACTAGTACAACAATTAATGACAGAATGAATCTGCTGGTAACACAAATCAAACACTACAGAAGAACACACACAGGAGAAGGAAGTTGTCTCATATATGTGTTCTTCTTCAATGTCTCATTTACTGTAACAAGCAGCCATCCTACAAACTTTGAATAAAAATGAAAAATCCCCTTCCCTCCCCCAAAAGCCCAGAAAGGAAGCTGGAGATACTCAACGGTTTTTGACAGAGACTGTTCCTCGTCAGGTGCACACAAAAAAAAAAAAAAAAGAGAGATCACACAGTAAATTATATGCAGGACACACATGCTGACTAAAGTAATATCTGTGGCTTCCAGCAGAGGAGTAGTTGGAAGAGCAGTAGGAACTCACAAGGGGCCAAAAGATGCCCGAAAGGCAAATCAATTGGGCATGCATTCCCAGGTTTAAAGTTGTAAGACTAGCGATAACCATCAATAACGCCAAAGTTAGAGATGTTTGTATGGAACACCTAATGGTCATCTTTTGAAGTTGACACCGAAAAAGGAGCAGGATGTTGAAGCCAATTCCACAATGATGCGCAAGTCTTTCTCCCGTGTCGATGCCCAAAATTAGCACAATCTCGACTCACTCAATACAAATCCGGTGACCCTGCCCTTATTTTTCCATCACTTCCTGATGGGAAGGGAAGGCAAATGCTCCACCTCTGGAAGAAAGGACTGTGATTCCCAACGTCATTTTCCTTTGAAAAAGCTTTGCAAAACTCGGAGGAAAAGGAGGCAGAAAGCTTTAGGGGAAATAAAACGGGCTTGTGATAGCTTGTTTTCGTGTCCTTTTAGAGCTAGGAAGCTGACTAGATCGTCTTTAAGCTAGAGGAACTTTGGTGTAAGTAGTGTGCCAATTTGAAGTATAAGTTTGGATCACATTTCATATTAGATAACAAGGAAATCAGTATCGTAGAAATAAAGAGAAGAACCATACAATTAGAATTCGCCATGACGTTAGACACCAAAAAATAGCAGCATTAGAAGGAGGGAAAGAAAGCAGAACGGTGACACTTATTGCCTGTCATACCATTAGTAAATGAGCTGTCAGTAAAAGAGAGAATGACATGCGTTATTGAAAAATTACGAATAATATCAGGTTTCCCGGAGATACCTAGACAAAACATTAACAATTTAAAATATATATATACAAAAAAAGGCTCTAAATAGAATCGTATCGATGCCTGAAGAAACACCATCCCCTGCAGCGCACACATCCTAATGCAGATGGGAGATAATATACTCAGAAGCCGGACAAGAAAATAAAACAAAGGAGCAAAGGAAAAAAAAAAAAACGCTCACAAAGGACAAGATCAAATGACAGCAGTCTCGGATATCTTACGTCCAAGAAAAGCGCTTGGCTAAACACACACTGGGGTGCAAAACACCAGAACGCGCATCATTTGCTCTTCCACTCCGCTCTGATAATCACCCGGACTAATCAGGAGGGCTTTGTTTTGACAAAGGACTGGGGCTTCGGAGAGAACAAAGAAATTAAAGAGGCCCCCCCTCCCTCGATCGACGCTGAGAAATCCTACCGCTTGCGGGCTCGATCGGGGAGGGGGGCTAGCCCGATGATCAGTGGCCCCACATCACTCGCAAGCGCCACACAAGAGACAGATCATCGTACAGCCAAGGCAGGCTTGCAAAGCGGGCGTGAAAGGCCGCATAATTCATCGAAATAAGCAGAGAACGAGCGATCATTAAAACAACTAAAACAGGTTTCCTACCCCCCACTTTACACCGATCAACCCCCCTCCGGTCAGGTGTGGTACGGCGTCATGCGGCCCGAATCAGCGGGTTTCCGGGCAAACCCGCCGCTTCGCTGCCTCGAGCCGAAGCCCTGGATACGAAATTATCGCGAATTCAATTAAATGCGGGACCGAAAAATTAATTAAAAGGGGAATTTAAGCCTAAAACGAGGCTTACCTTTGGGACGGCAACGACCGCCGTGAACGGCCGACGCGTGAGATGGGTTTCCATTCGGCCTTTTCCAGCCTCTCCAGTTGTTGCACAGGCTCTCCGGCTCGCTGATCCACGAGCAGAGCGAGTCTTCCTCAAAACGGTCGCTGTCTTCGAAGGAAAAACGATCCCCTTCGTCCCAGTCAAACATTACGGCGCCTGGAGCACCGATGCCGATGGGCGAGAGACCCACAGAAATTTATATCGCCCAAATTACGACCACATAGAGCGGTCTTTTAGACGCACTTGGCGAACTCATCCCGAGGCCAGGGAGTCGGAAGGCGTCGGCAGAGAGTCGGACTTTCGGTTTCTGGTGAAACACGTACACGAAGGAACCTCCTGGGAGCCGAAATATGAATGATAGCCTACCGATCCCTTGTTGTCAGCTGTCCAAGGCTCTCAGCTGCCCATATTTTTTTATCTCCTCTCTTTTTTTATTCCTCTGCCTTTCGAGGGATCACCCTCTCAGTGACGCTTGGTTTATGCAGCGATATGCGATATCTCGCTGCGGCCGCTGCAGAATCTGCGAGCTGACGAACCGCAAGCGCCCACAAAAACGCCGGTCAGTAGAGAATAATTATGACATCCCTGTTTTAGATTTTCCCCACCCTTCCCGCCGTTTGTTTGTGTTAAAATATTTTGAATAGCAATGAAAAGTAATAAAAATGAATAAAACTGACTGAATGTACTGTGAGAGCG
The DNA here is from genome assembly GCA_037355805.1 of Ixodes ricinus. Lineage (NCBI taxonomy): Eukaryota > Metazoa > Arthropoda > Arachnida > Ixodida > Ixodidae > Ixodes > Ixodes ricinus. The sequence continues at coordinate 20,244 of JAZHYW010014714.1, forward strand.
ATTCGACGAATCGGAAGCGCTCTTAACATTTGGTGCGGACCCAGTATTAAATGGCCGCTGTCATGTGTGGTCATGTGGAGTTGTGAGTCGCGTGGGTGAATCGTGCTGTCAGTACTCTCGTCCTTAGGATAATTCGACCAGTTGTGTACATTCCGCACTTTGTCTTTAAATTGGAAACGAGTGCGGTAATTATGGAATAAATCGTGCGTTCTAAGGCTTCAGGTACGTCGTGTTTCCCCGATGATGACCATGTGTTGAAACCAAAACATGCTTTGTAGCAAGTTACTAAACAGTTTCAAGTGGTTTCACACACTCCTTGTTGTCCGTTTGTGGTTACACGAGCAGGCATTATGTGTCTTAAAAACCCACAAACGTTGGAAGAAACGAAAATTTAAAAAATGACCGTGCACGCTTTTAATACGTCATTTGCTTCCCCTCAGCATGGACGAAGATCCGAAGGTGAAGTCTCACCGAGCGAGACACAGTGGTCGGAAAGCGGAGAAAAAAGAGAAAAAGAAAGGCCATGAACAGGAGCTGACAGCGAAACAGAGGAATCCCAAGGCCTTCTCTGTGCAATCTGTCCAAAAGGCGGAACGCAAGTTCAGGAGGTCAGTGATCTTTCAGTTCGCGCGCTTCGCAAAACCCGTGTGATTGGGACTGATGGCGGCCGATGTTTGCTCCACGAGGACATCTTAGAGTCGACTTTGCGTGGACCTTGATGCAAAATAAATAATAAATGACATGACGATTAGGCACGTGTTTAGATCAGTTGAGAGAATTGCCATGTAAAAGGGAGGATGTGTATTTGTGAACGCTTGCTTTGCTGAAGGCAACCTAATACGGTAGGTTCCGGTGTAGCACGATTGCCCTGCGTGCAGAATCCCTGTCGCAAAAGCCCTAATTCATTAGCCCCACGTTTCAACAACCCCGCGTTCAATTACCCCGTCCCATATTCCCTGCGTGCCAAAAGCCCCGTCCTCACTGCCCCGTCCCACCCTCATAGCGCTTCAACCAGGATTGTTTCATGTCCCAACTTAATATCTTGAGTGCCTACTACGGGTCTTGTAATTCAAAGAAACAACAAAATAAGGTTAACTTCAATTGCCGAGAAACTTAAAATGACGTACAAGTGACCAACTGCATAAATCTGCATCACCAGCGATGTACTCCGGCAGGGGCGGATGCAGGAATTTCCAGAGAGGGGGGTGTCAGGTGTTCGTCGGCGTGCCATACGTTGAGAAACACCCCCCCCCCCTCGTTTCCACGCCCTAAATTTTTACAGATGCAGAAATCAAGAGGGAGGTCTGGACATCCGTAGTCACCCTCTAAATCCGCCCCTGCACTCCGCTGTCATAGAGGGCAAGACGCGTGAATGCTTTTAGTGCTCGCCTGAAGAACGGAAGCTTTATCCCGTTATTTATTACTTAAGTCCCGGGTACCTCATGATTACGTTACACAAGCTGGAGGGAACACCGTCTTTTAGTTAAAAGCAGATTGATCAGCCATCAAGTTGAGGACCCGGCCACTTGACACGGGGGATTCGCGTCATTGGCTTCTGAAACTGGGGCTTTTGAAAGCGGGGCAAAAAGGACGAGGTGCTTGCCGCGGGGTATTTGACACGGGGCTTTTGACATAGGGTGCTTTCGTACACTACCATGTAGGTTCCCTCCCATGTTCGTTCATTGTGCTTCTTAGTTCTAAGTGCTATTAAATCTGTGTTTACAGGCACTGATACGGAGACCTGGGGGGCTATGTTCGACAAATGTTTCGTTTCTCCTAAAAAGAAACAGAAGTGATGGAAGGGACGATATCGCGTCTGATTGGTCAGAGCAGTGGTCCTCAAATGGGGGTCCGCGGACCCTTTAAAGGAGCTGTGCAACAGTTTCAGTGCTTTGCTTAACTAATGTGGGAGTTGGTGTCTCGACATTTCTGAAGTAAAGAACAAAAAACCGCTTTCGCCTGCATGTCCTAGTTTTTATTTTAAAAATGGACAAAGATTGAGGTTTTCGGCGCCTCTCAACTCCTTCACTAACTTCCGAGTCACGTGCGCTGTGACGTCAATGGGGAAGGCGCGGGGTTCCGGTGAAGCTCTCTCTTTAGAGCCATCAGTGAGCAGCGAGAACTCATCCGCTCGCGACCGCGTGACCACGTGCTGGCGGGCGCAGCCAGAAAGGAGGAAAGTCTCATCCGGGTCCGGCCATACCCGTCCGGCCCTGTCCCCCTCCCCTCCGGCTTCTGGCGGCTGTTCCGCTGCTGACGGTTTTGTGGACCTAGGATAGATGGCGCCACTGAAACTCCGTATAATAAAAGTTTTGTCGATGATACCAGGTTTTTGACGCATTTATATTTATGTTGGAACGACAAGATTTATAGAAAAGTTACCTTTTATCGAGCAGGTATTCGCACAACTTGCTATCTTTCTACAAGATTCCCCATTGACGTCATGCCGCGTGTTTCTCATGGCCGCCGCCTCGCGGCTGCAGGTCGAGGAATATTCTAATTTTTGCCTCGCGATTACGCGGCGGAATCGCAACATTTCGAAGGAAGGAGGTGTGTTTTCTGTCCTTTGTGACAAGGTGAACAATGTCAAAAGTAGAAAACGCCAATTCTTTCAACGTTAAAATCGTTGCACAGCTCCTTTAAGGTCCGCGAAGGCATTTTAGGGGTCCGCGAAGCCCTGCCTCATCAGTCAAGCCCGGCAATAAAAGTTGTCTTTTTCAGATCAAGATAAAATGTGTCTGCTTTTGGGCGAGTTTTCTCTCGTGTGTATGTCAAAAAGAAAAGTCTACTTCTACACAAGCCCTTAGTCATATCAATTTATTAAATCATTATTATATTTAACCTATACATTTTCTCTCCCTTGACCACGAACAAGGTCCTCCATCATCTCCACCGATCCACAAGGGGTCCGCGAAACATCGATGGTTGAGAATCACTGGGTTAGAGGCTCAAATGATGAAAGTTCCATCTTTCGTCATTCGAGACTCCTATCAAATCAAACGCGATATCGTCACTTCAGTTTCTTTTTAGGAGGAACGAAACATTTGTCGAACATAGTCCCCCTCTTTGCTCACAGATAACATATTTAACCAAGCTCAGGTTTCCTTCATTTATCTTTTTGCTTGGGTTGCAACAAGTCTGAAAGAGACAACTGTCGGTCGGGAGAGCATGCGGCTCAGAGAAGCTTGTTTTAGCGAACACCGTTTAACCGACCCCAGTTATCGAATCCTTTTATAGAGAAACCCAGCTTAGAGAAAATGGCGATAAGCCTATTTTTAGCGAATTCGGCCGCCACGGAGTGGCATGAACAGATGGGTCAGGTTAACATTTTTGTAATGAGCCGCCGCAGACTGTACGGCGTAAATCCGGGGAACCCGATCGGTTAACACGCGCGAAGTAGGGAAGCCTTTTTTAAAACAGTGCTCCTTTTCGATAAACGGCATTTCTCTAAACTGACTCCCTGTATTCTCAAACCGAGCTTCGATAAAACGTGTTTTGATGAAATGGCATTCGATCAACTGTAGTAAACCTCCACCATTTTCGAGAGTCGCCTGTGAGGAGGTTCTAGCATGAAAATACCGGAGCATGTGCTCAAACAGGCGCGAGCAGTTCCTCGACCAAGGAAACTAAATTCTGCTAGCTCCACTAAGCTGCGGTGAGCTAGATTGAGTTTTCCCAACATCTGTTTTGTGGCTGTTGTGACATTTTGCCTGCACATATTTCATCCTGGGAATCTTCAAACAGTTTTCTGCCAGATGGGGCCAGTTATTTTCAGATTGTCTATTAAAGTTGCTGAGTCAATGAAACTACTGATTCATGCTCGTATCGCAGCTCCCATGTGTCATGGCGGGCTATTAATTTATCCATCTATCGATCTGCCATGCTAGGACCAAGGACATCCAGGAGAAGCGCCATCATGTTCCACTGGTGGATCGCACCCCTGTCGAGCCGCCACCTTCGTGGTGGCTGTTGTGGGGCCACCTAAGGTGGGCAAGACCACCCTCATGCAGTGCCTCATCAAGAATTTCACCAGACAGTTTGTGAGCACCATCACAGGACCGGTCACTATTGTCTCTGGTGAGCCGCCTTGGGGCCCGACGTACAATACTGCTTGTGGTGTCCAGTGCTTCAAAAACCTATAAGTCAAAATGTTCAGCAATTCAAGCAGTTCACCACTGTTGTGATGATGATGCAATTTATGCAAAGGTGCAAGCAGGCTGGACTACAATAACGTTAAATTTGTGCTTGTCCTTTGTTCCCTCCTCCAGGAATTATTATCGTAATTCACCCTTCCGAACACTCTTGGCTTTGATTTTTCACCCTTCCGATCAAAAGACATTTTGCCAAATTACCCCAACACCAGGGAGAATTCTGGAAACATAGGTACATGCACTGCAACTGCTAGCCCTATCTGTATACCAGATTTTAGGTTTAGCAATCAAAATAAGATATTTATAAATGCACATGCTAAGTGCCGTTTGTTTTAGATTTTTGCTTCAGAACAGTTACCGTCTGCAGATGCCAGCACATGCATTGCTTGTAACTACACTTGCAGTCTGCTCCTTGTTATGATGGAACATGCACCTGGTTCGAATGACATATGCTGTGATATTAAATATGTTTTGTGAGCATGTTCTATGACACAAGGAGCAACCAGTACCATGAATGAAACTAATCGGCACGTGTGTTCATAGATTCATTAAAAATCTAGTTTATTTATATGCAAATAGAGAGAAAGCTGGACTTTTGGGGATAAAATTTCTCTCTTAAATCTTGGAATATCTAGCAGAAAAACAAACTGGTTATGTCGTTTGTTAAAAAAAAATTTTCTCTTTACTTTAGGCAAGAAGCGTAGACTCACCCTCATTGAATGCAACAATGACATCAACTGCATGATAGATATCTCCAAAGTCGCTGATCTGGTGAGTTGACAAAAGCCTTATATGTGAATTGTTAACTTTGGTACCTTCCATCTTGTGGAATTTCTGTTGAGTCTGTACCAGTGTTTGTGCATCATTTCACTTTTAACTTCCAGGTGCTCCTCATGGTGGACGCTAGCTACGGCTTTGAGATGGAGACATTCGAGTTCTTGAACATTTGCCAGGTGCATGGCTTCCCGAGAATCATGGGCGTCCTTTCACATTTGGACATGATCAAGAATGCAAAGACCCTGCGTCAGACCAAGAAGCAGATGAAGCATCGCTTCTGGACGGAGATTTACCAGGCACGTACACATTTGATAGCATTTTAAGTTTCTTGCCTACGTAAAAAGAAAGCTTAAAATCTGAAAACGTTTGACCTTTGCTTTATAATTTGTTTACATTAACGGTTTATTTTGGTCTGGCACAGCAGAACCTGGGTCAATATGTTAGAGGTTTAGGGGCTTGTTGCAGGTAAATTGTAACAATACGCATGCATCATTGATTATTAAAATAAGAGAAATGTGCAGGCAAAGTGGTGATGTACACTTACTTGAAAAACATGGGTACCTGTACGTTGTGGACTTTTCCTCCTTTTTTTGTGTGTCCCGTGTTTCTCTAGTAACCATGCATCATTGAGATTTTTAATTTTAATTTTATTTGTTTTCTGATGGTCCACAGGCCTAACAGAGGACGAGAACAACAAAAAACATAAAACCATAAAAAAAAAAGATATATATATATATACGCATACACATACACATACATACACCGTAGAATACCGCGCATCCACCCATTCCACACTAAGCGCCCATTCCCAAATTTGTAAGATCTGAGAAAATTTGCAGTACATTGATATGTGAATTGGTGACCGGACAAGCAACCATCCCCCATTTTTTGGCGATTATTTCTCAGTTTTGAGTAGGCACTTGCCCGGTATTTTATGCTATTTATATATATATACCGTAAAATCCCGTAAGGACGCCCACCCAAAATGAAGAGGTAAATGGTGAGAAACGTGGGGTGGGCTATCTTTGGGGATGCCACAGCAAACCTTTATCAAAAATTAATGATAAGCGCCGGGGCACCCGCTATAAACCACGTGACGCTGGAACTGATACCGCAGATCGCGGACACGGCAAATTCGCGTTCACGATGCGATAAACACGCGGGAATTCGCTACAAACTCCTGTGTCACGGGAAAGGATACCGCGAGTGGCCGACGCAGCAGATTCGTGGTTCACTGTGCGAAGGGCTCGCGGAAACCCGCCGAGGACTCGCATCTCACGGGAACGTATATCGCAAATCGCGGACGCAGCAGATTCAAGTTTCATGGCGCAATAAACACGCGGGAACCCGCTACAATCTTGCTTGTCACGGAAACCGATATCGCGCGCGCAGATCGCGGACAAAAACACGGGAATACGCTACAAACTCGCATGTCACAGAAACAAATACCCAGATTGCGGACGCAACAGAATCGCATTTCACGATGCAATATACACGCGGGAACAACTAGCGTGTTACGCGAGCCGATATCACGCGGAGATCGCAGACAGAAATGCGGGAACCCGCTATGAACTCGCTTCTCGGACACAACGTTACCTGCCGATCGCGCTGTTGATGCGCGATTCCCGCCGGACATCGCTTGACGTCCAACGGGAATCGGGGGGTGGGCGATGTTTCGGAATTTTTATGTTACAGATATTTAGCCAGAAAAACGGGATGGGCGATCTCTCGGGGGAGGGCGCCCTTACGGGATTTTACGGTATATATTATATTATATATATATAGAAATTAGGCTCACTCAACAGACAAGACAGGCAATGACAGATGAAGCTCAGAGTTTGTGAGGGTGGTTGGGAATAACCCGGGAAGGGGCTACCAATCCTGGAACATACGGGGAAGGGAAAGGTGAACAAATGCTCCTTTGACAGAACTTGAAACTAAAGGAAACATAAAAAAGAGGCCTGGTGATTACCTATCGCATAGAATAGAACTGTGAAAATAAATTTGATGGAATGAAAGAAGGGGAGAATATGTCCGATGCAGGAATAAGGGTGGCAATAATAGAGCAGCTTTCATGAGGACATTTAGGACAGATGTCATACACAACAATGAAATGTTTAAAGTTTTCCTTCTTGGGGACATTTGGAACACTCTACAAGTAAACCTGAGAACAGAAATAATTAAAAAAAATATTTAACAAGCCATACATGGTTGTTAATTTTAGTTTTTTTTTCCTGTTCTCATACATATTATAGAGCTAGTTCACCGATTTGCCTGTGTTTTTACTTTTTTCATTCAGGACACATTTGCTTTGGAATGATTGAATAAATAAATGTATCAATTGCTGTCACCTCAGTATTTTCAGTGGTTTTTTGTTTGCATTGGCAGGGAGCCAAGCTTTTCTACCTGTCGGGACTCATCAGGGGGAGTACCTGAAGCAGGAGGTGCACAACCTGGGACGTTTTATCTCTGTGATGAAGTTCAGGCCCCTGCAGTGGCGGACAGCCCACCCCTATCTTCTGGTCGACAGGTGACTGCTCTACCTTCTGCGTCCTTCTTTGCTTTTACTACATATTCTGGATCTTTAATTGTGACGTCACCCTCGCAAGACCTTGAGTCATTTAGGGCGTAGCACTTGCCCTTTCTTTTGGCAGTTCTGCTGTGGAGCAAGTGCTTGATGTACCAGAAGCGCTTCAGAGGTCATACATGTGAGCCCCTGTGTAGTAATTAAAACTGTTTTGCATACTGTTGATGCATACATTTGCAATAGAAGCCCCTCTAGCCCCCCCTCAGGGGAAGTTCTCTGGTAGATTAATATAACTCTTCTCTCATAGCATGCAAATAGAGAGATAGCTAACAAGATGCTTTCAAGAATGAGGTAAGTGTCCCAGTGCCTCCACATGGACCCTTGCTAGCTTTAAAAATGCAAGCACAGCGAAGGAATTTATGGGGTTACTAAGTTTGTATACTTGCTGTACAGGATATTTCACATACAACTTAAATTATTTTTACAAAGAAAGGCTAATATAAGTTTTAATGTGATAGCATTATCAAGCTACTCATCACAGATTTCTCTCTATAATCTAGGTATCCGACCTCTAATATGGTAGGCAGGGGGGTCCCTGGTTCCCCTCTAAATTTAGCAGAAAATTGATGTCACCTGGCCTAGGCACCAATTCGGTTTCCCGTTAAATTGAGCGGAAAAAAATTATGTCACGTGACCTGTGCACCAATTCAGTTTCCCCGCTAAATTTAGCAGAAAGTTGACGTTGTGTGACCTATGCACCAATTCAGTTTTCCCACTACATTTAGCGGAAAAATTTACGTTGGCATGACCTATGCCCCAATTCAGTTTCCCCGTTAAGTTTAGCGGGAAAATTGATGTCAGGACCCAGCACCAATTCAGGTTCCCCGATAAATTTAGAGGAAAAATTGACGCCACGACCTATCCACCAATTCAGTTATTCCGCTAAATTTGGCGGGAAAATTGATGTCACGTGACCTATGCAGCAATTCAGGTTACCCGCTAAATTTCGCAGAAAAATTGCCGTCACGTGACCTAAGCACCGATTCAGCTCCCCTGCTAAATTTGGCAGAAAAAAAAATGGATGTCACACAACCAGATGTTACAGCACCTACAGATAAATTCAGGTTCCCCGCCAAATTTAGCAGGGAACCTGAACTGTTGCATAGGTCACGTGATGTATGCTATCGTAATTCTTAGACAACCAACAATGGTGGTTCCTGAAATTTTTTAAAAATTATATGTACAGTCGCTGACCGATATTTCGGGCACCGATAATTCTGACTTGTTCGATATTTTGGATCTAAAGGAGAAACCGTGACCTACTTGTTTAAAAGAGTGCATATTCACGACCAATGTTTCGGACAGCTTGAAGTCCGAAAGTTCAATTTTCCGGACAAAATCGTTGCGAGCGATCAGCGGGAAACACCACCGAGAAGTCGCCATTTTAGATTCTATGTTGGCTGCACATAGATTGACTTGGTTTGGCGGCGCTACTTGAGTACTGCTAAGTCCTACCGCTAGGTGACGCTATGCTACGGCTTTTTTTTTTCTCTAGCTGAGTGTCATTATCATTGTCATTGTTACCATTTTGCTTTGTTTGTTTGTCAGTCTGCAGTCTTGGACTTGCGCCTCTTATCACGTCTCGGTGAATCGTGTTTTTGGACTACGCTGGCTTGGACGTCATGGCCCCGCCCCGTTCTTCCATCGCCACGAAGTGTCGCTAAGAAGCGCAGAAAGTACTCGACTATAACGCTAGAAAAGAAGCTAGCGATTCTTTAATAGAAAGTGGTCGAATGTGAGTGGAGGCGTAACCTGAAGCAAGGCACCATTGACGGCATTTTTAAGCCTGCTTAGACATAATTAAGGCAAGTTTATTAATCTGCAGATTTTTTGGACTGCTCTATTATTTGGACGTTTTTTCGTTCCCTGCGAAGTCCGAAATATGGGTCGGTGACTGTATATGGTTTGTGAGATCGGCAGGTGCCAGATTTTTCTGCCCCCATTACAGTTGGGAGTCAAAGGTCCCTGTATAGCCCCCCCCCCCCCCCCCAAAAAAAAAAAAGCTTTTATTGTGCATTCTTCCTTGTGGAACGTCAGATCTCCACCTCTGAGCTTGTCTGACACCGAAATCACTTATCTCCGTCCATAACTACATCCAGAGTTTGGCACTTATGGTTGAACTCACTCACAGCTCGCTCAAAATGAAAAGTTAAAAAACTCACTCATTCTCAAGTCTTTCATTCCAAACTCATGAACTCACCAAGCTCATGAACTCACCGAACTCACAAACTCACGCCCCTCACCGAACTCATGAACTCATTGAATTCCCAAACTCACAAACTCGTGCCCCTTACCAAACTCGCCAAACTCACAAACTCATGCCCTTCATCGAACTTATAAACTCGCCTTACTTAGCAGTAGTTCTTGCCCTCCCCTTAGTTGCGGCGCTGGCGCTCATGTTACGTACAGGCTGCGCAGCTTTTACATCACTGCCACGGTCACTGCCGTCTTCCGCCGCTCCAGCGCCAGCCATCACGTCGCCAGATTAAAAAATGTTATATCTTTTTGTTTGTTTCGCCCTCAACTCCTTCCGCGCAGCAGCCGCGCTCTGGCTGAGTGCTTGAGGAAGGCACGTTTTGTTTGGAATAGAAGAGCACATCATCGCGAGTTTCGGGAAGAAGTATTCTTTGCCGTGTGCACCGTTTGTTTCAAGGATTTGCGACAACTTTGTGCAAGTATGGAGTGAGTGTCTGCATCATTGTTTATTCAGGTGTGAATATTATTATTATTCCAACATGCACCACCGTGGGTATTGAAATAAATAAATAAATAATATCTGAATTCTTTGGAGCTAGTAAGAAAGACCCTTTCTCCAGCATGCAAAATGTTTTCGGATACAGCCAGTATTCTGACTATGCTCAATGGCCTCCTCTTGAGCAACTAACGGGTTGTCGGATAGCAGAATAGAATGTCGTCTTGTTATCACCAAGTATTAAGGGAAAATAAAAAAGATTGTTTCGTATCTCTCAATGTAACCTAGAAACTTATCATCTACAATTTTTTTTATGACAATCCACTATCGAATCAACTTTTATATCCTACCAGATAAAATGTAGCAGTCTTTAAACTCAATTGCAAACAAATCCGGTGTTTCGGGCGTGCTCGCGACGATGATGTGTATGCATACTTTTTGTTTTCCAGAACTCCAGGCCTTGAACAAACAAGTATACAGGCGAATCGCAAAAGTTCCCAGCCAGCTTTCATTTTAATATTGGCTTCAGAATTAGCGACTGCACATAAGACAAGTGGACTGGAAATAGCAACGTCTTCTTTCAGTCGTACCAGCGTAGCTCTCGTTTGCCTCCTTCACAAAGCAACAAAACTGTGGGTGTATTGGTGCCTCATACTATGCGAGAGCGGCCGAGACGAGCGGGAGAGCCCTGTCTGCCGTTTTCATCATCCCGCCAGAGCGACCGCTGCCAGGCTACAAAGCAGCGGCCACAAAGCAGCGAACTTGTGCCCTCACTCAACCTCAAACTCGTGTGTTTTCAAGGTTTATGAACCTCGAAAACCTCACCCTCACCTCACGCCTGACCGGAGAGGGTGAGTGAGGAGAGTGACAGCACTCATGAGTGAGTTTTGCCGAGATATGACTCACAACTTGCCTAGAAGAGCCAGAGTTAAATCTCTACACTTCTAGTCTTGTCTTTAGGGATGCTTCGTTTTTCGTTTTTCTCCCTTCCTTTTCCTCTTCATTCAGGCTGGCGCTGAAACTGGCGATTATCATGGAACGTCAATGAATGTTTACGCTGCCTGTTCAAAAGATGTTTCGTCCTGTCCTTGTTTTGTTGTTTCACATTTATTCTTGTAACCTTACCAGCATGCTCTAATTCATCATGTCTTGTTCTTCTTTTGGTAGGATGGAGGATGTGACTGATCCTGAGCTGTGCCGCACCAGTCCCAAGTGCGACCGAAACGTCTGTCTGTACGGCTATGCTCGGGGAGCGAGCTTCAAGAAGAATAACAGCATTCATATTCACAGGTAAGCTCACTCTGGCTGTTGTTGTTTCTTACATTGCAATAAGCAACAAACAGCAGAAAAACTGGCCATGAAACTTTTAGAATGTCATTGATGAAGCGTCTAGGCAGTGTTTGTAATTACCAAAACTATAAGGAGATGTTGTAGACAGTTACACAACATTGAAAATGTGGCTTTTGAAAATTTGCTTAAAATCTGAGAAATTTGTCAGGAAACCTCCCAAAATGATAGAACAAAAATAAGAAAGTAAAAAGAATGATTGGTAAATTGTTAAAAAGCCAGTAGAATACAGCACAGTGTGTTGGAATACAAACTAAAATAGACATAGATTGGAGACATCTAAAGACATTGTATATATTCTTTGAAATCTTTTCACTACTATCCCCCCACTGTGAGCAACAAATTATGATGTGTGGCTCCGCAATACCATCATTGTCACCGACTGAATGCTCGTCGCAGCTTTCTTATCTGCTGAGGATGACATGTGAGCTCTTGTGCCACTCTCCATCTTCATGTCATCTGCAAGTGAACATTGCCTCTTACAACTTGCCCACCATCCTGCTTCTAGAAGATGCACAGGTGGAGAGTGGCACAGTGCACTCACATTTCGTCCTCAGTGTACATCAAGCTTTGCAAAGCATTTGGCAGGTAGGCACTGATCAAATCACTGGCCATGTGTCGTATTGTTACAGATATTCTTCTAGGACAATATATTTCGCAATATTTTCTATGTGCCAAATAGGTTGCGGAGATTTTGTGATCCACGACATCAGCCTGCTGCCAGATCCGTGCCCTCTGCCTGACAAGGAGAAGCGGCGCTCCCTGAACGAGAAGGAGCGCCTGCTCTACGCTCCCATGTCGGGTGTGGGGGCGTGGTCTTTGACAAGGACGCCGTCTACATTGACCTCAAGGGTAGCCACTCACACTCCGAGGGCCGTGGGGTGCGTGACCTTTTTGTTCTTCCGTCAGTTTTGCTGGGAAGTGGAGGACCCTATGTAGAAAGTTGACACTTGTTAGTTGCAACTGGGCTTCATATAAGTCCTCCACTGAAGAAGTTGTGTCAAGCTTGCATATGATGAAGATAATGCAGCAATGGTAAAATCATTCCTGTATGAACCCCTGTGCGATTGAACTCATTCGTGACATGGGACATCCACTGCAGAGATGTATTTGTTACATGAACATGTCTTTTTAACAGTGTCCCACTTGCTTTTGGTTTAGATTTTTACTGTAATATAGAGGTTGAAAACATAGTGAATGGGAGGAGAGAGTGATTACATAATACTGATTGAATTTTACGTTCCTTTCTCGGATCTTTTTTAACATGCTGTTTTAACTGTAGTTGTACTTTCTTTTCTTTGCTTTGTGGCTTAAAAAGACCGTCCATTTTGCCCTTTCAATTATCGAAGTTTTTGTTACTTCCTGGAATCATTGGTCGCACATCACATCCTTTTCTTGTGCATTCTGCGACTGTGCTCTAGCACAATGCAAGGTCTAAAGCAGGTGGATTAAAACTTGTGTTTGGAGCGAGTTGGTTCATACTGATTTAAAAGCAGGTGATCATATTTTGCATGTTTGCATTGAAGCTAAACTGTGGCAAGATTATTACTTGAAGTAAAGTGCCTGCATCTTGTGGTGCTTTTACAGGAGGAGGGTAAACAGGTGGATCAGATGTTGGAGTCCATGATGCAAGTAAAAGATGCCATAGACACCAAAGATGCAGGCCTAGCAAGTTCACCTTGTTCTCGGACGGAAACGTTCTGTCAGCTGACGACATACAGAGGTAAGGCTCCCTCAGTAAACTCCTTCCTCTTTGAAAGTTTGCTCCAAGCGATACCTATGCCTTCGCTCCTTCCCACAACCAGTGCCTCTGACCGCAACTTCTGAACACGGGCCACGTACGGAGGCCCGCGTTTTCGTCGGATGCCCTGGCCAAGGAAGGAGACAAGAGTTGGGTTCGGAAAGTGAAGAAGAAGAAGACAGATCGAAGAAATGTCAGCAGAGGACGAAGACCTTAGAAGAGGACAGTGGCCTTGAGACCGAGGTGCGGCGATAATGCTGGCATTTTTTACTTGGTTTATACTATCTGTATTGTCTCGTGGATCTCCATTGTACCCCTTAAAATGTTGGAAAAACTGCATGAAATGTAATATGCTTTTTTCCTACTTGTGGCCTTACCAGAGCGACGACGACGAAGTTTCGGAGCTCGAAGAAAGTTCGTTTTGACGAGGATGGCAAGCAGGGTGGAAGGATGCCAGCGAATGTCTCTACCCCCGGGGATGCGGAAAGCGAAGACGATGAAGAAGGTTAGTGTCATTGTGAAATGGGTATCGACTAGCTTCAAGAGTGTATTCTAGGCATTGTGCTGCATACTAGACTGTGCACTGAAAAACGTTTCTCCCACACTTCTTACCTCAAGATCGTCAGAGGTGGAAAGAGAACATGAAAGAAAAAGCAGCCCGTGCCTTCCAGGCTCGTTCGAGAGAGGTCGAGGAACCTCCAATTCATTATTTATGGGAAAGGTATGTGAATGCCACCTCTGGTAGCACATTCTGGTACTTTGAAGAACATGTGCATGTATCAAATTATCCTTTTTAGCTAGTACATTTGTAGTAGTAATATACTGAATTGATTATCTAGGCATTTACATACTTGATATTGTTTTGTGTTAAGGGCCCTTCTTTTAAAAATGTTGTGTTTCCATCAGATGAGGACTACCAGGAAGAAGAGACGGAAGAAAGTTCCGAGGTGTTGGGAGAGTTGTTTCGAAAAGTTCGGAAGCAAGAAAACACGCAGGCCGAAAAAAGATCTTGGGACGGCGTGGACAGCACATTGTGCGCGTTCACCGAACGTGATGCCCTTCTCAAGAACGAAGAGGTAATTAGCTTGCTAAGCTTGCTACATATTTTCTTTAGTAATTCAGGTGTTGTTTTTGTCTGTCAACCACATATTGTCACGCTAATTCCAACTTCGTATGTGTTTTCTTGGCTGCCAGATCTTGGACTTGATCAAGGACTGTTTTGTTACCGGGAAGTGGAAGGACGATGAAGCACTGACAAGCCTTACTCGACAAAGATGGTATAACAACAGCCCCACTTGACCTTTTATTGCAATAGATTCATCTGATTAAGTACAAAACGAGGCGTGTTGGTAACAGTAATTATATGTGAGGAAGATACATAAAAAGAAGGGGGAGGACAACGGCTGTCCGTCCCTCCCAACAAAAGGGGACGGACAACAAAGTTGTCCGTCCCCCACTAGTTGTCTGTCCTCCCTTTCTACGTATCTTCCTCATGTTTAATTAGATTCATGTACATTATGCACGCTTGTTCGTATATACACACGTCATGTCGGGCAAGTGAGGGAGGTCACGAACCTAGGATTACCCAACTCCTCTGTCAATCTTCCATCTTTCGCAGAGGAGCTTTACGGCGACTTTGAAGATCTCGAGGCCAAGGGCAAAGAACTCTGAGGAAAAACCCGAGGAGACCGAGAAAGAAGGTACAGTTTCTTTTATTGTTCTAGGCTGTGCTTCCTCAAAAAGTTGCCGGTTGCTCTTCATGTTTTGTAAAACAACTGAGGCGACAGTCGAGATGCTGCCCACTCACTGCTTACAATCAGTGTTGCCGAATCGTGTGGAAATTTCCAACCTTGTGTGGAAAGCTCTAACGCCAAGGAGCTAAAGATCAGATTTAATTTGAATGCATGTAAAATGATGCAATTTTAAAACCAAGCATATCTCTTATTTTACATACGTTCGAGTTTAGTTCCTCGTTGTTCCCTGGATCTATGTTTGTGAAAAATATCCCACGATTCGGCAACACTGCTCACAATCATCCTTTACCACCATTAAAAATTTGGCCAAGGTGCAGAAATTACACCGTTACGTGGCGTCACAATTTTTCAGTTAACTGGCTGGCAAACGCTTCCGGCTAAATTTATCAAAGAAGCTCTTTGCATGATGTTATGTGACAGCACGATTTCTGCTAAATTTTTTGTGGAAATTCTTCCAGTTAAATATAACGGCAATTATGACATCACATTGTGCAGTGTCATGTGTACCATTTTTCACTAAATTTTGCAGAGGAATTTCTTCATTTAATTGAACAAGGATAGACATTGCTGAACGTCACAGTGTTGGGATTTTCTGCTAAATTTAGCAAGTTATCCTGTCACCTTACACACACGAGATCCACTGCAAAACTGCGCATATAACGTTTGTTGCATAAAAAAGTGTTGACTTGAAGCATTTTTCAGTTTCAAATTTCTTACGCACACACACCCAGCAGTAAATGTGTACAAGAAACTTTCTGAACCAAAAATATTTGAAGAATCCCAGCTTAAAAATAACTGAAGACGACATGCGTAGTGTCTAAGCAAAAGGGAAATAATATTGTTAGTTGATACTATATATCAAGCTATGCAAAGGGTAAGTCAGTAGTTACTGCTTCAAGTGTTCATAGAATTAATGTAGAGAGGGAGGCACATAATTTAAGTAATGAACTGTGCTCGCAACTGTGAGGGGAACGATGAGGAATGCTGTGATTAGGCTTACACTACTATAAATAATTTGATACATTAAAGAAGATTTTTTTTTTTGTACTCTCTGCTAGCTGCCATTTGGCAGCCAAGGCAGGAGAAGGCACACATAACAATAAATTTAACCATATAGAAGTAAACAACAGGAACCAGGAAAATTGACTTGCAAAGTTCACATTCCTAGTAAAGATGATCATAACTCATTTATTATCTACAAAAAAAGGGGTTTTGGTTTAATTTTTTTTAATTGTGCAGGTTTATTTTTTTTTTTTAGGTGTCAATTTGGCAGCAATTGAGTTTTATATGAATGACAATAAATTGATAGGCAATAATTTATGTGGGAGTGGCATAATGAAGATTGAGTTTAGAGGCATGAGTGTGTTTATTTGTTTATTTCAGAGGAGTCCAGCGGGAGGAGCAAGAAGCTGAGCCGGGAGGAGCTGAGAGGCCCAGATAGCGGCCAAGCGCCAGTGAGCGGAGCGGAAGCTGAAGGAGGCCTTTGACTCAGAATACGACCACGAGGGACGAGAAGACCTACTATGACGAGCTCAAGCAGGAGCTCACAGGAACAGTCACAGGGATGCGCCAGGAGACAGAGCATAATAACTTCGGCATTGTCACTCTAGGCTCTTTTTATACTACCGCAGGGTTCCTGAAGCGAGCGCCCCCTGCACGCACGTCAAAATCACCTGCAAAGTAGGGGGGCGCTATCCCGGGACGGCACCAGGAATTCAAAATGGCGGTCGACAGATTTTTTTTGCCAGAAAAAGAAAACAAAGCGCAGTGCACACAGATTTAATATTTTATTTTTCACGAGAACAGACTTTATTAGGCCAAAGATTTGTCCCTGCTATGTTAATCACTTTCAAAACCACCAAAAGACTCCTCAGAAGTCGGCCACAAGACGTTACGCGGCACTCACGATGTTTCCCAACTGCATGCCGTTGGCTGCTTTGACAGCCTCTTCAGAAAGAAGCTGGTTGCTTGCTAATGGCTCATTTTGCCCTTCTTTGCGCGCTCCAGGTATTCAAAGAGCGCGTCGTCCACGATATTCACTGAACACCGGCGCGCCGTTACTTAGCTTCCGTTCGAACTTTGGCTTTCCGTGGCTCTGGACTGTAGCAAATCGTCAAAATTCTTGGCCCCATTCCCGTGTATCCGGTCGAGCCGGGCCAGCGTCGCCAGGCACGTCTGGCGTACGTCTTTCCCGTTTTCACAATGCCATTGGGCGAGCCTCGATTTCTCTTGCCACTGTGTAAGAATGCATAGCCGGCCTGGACACCTCCCCCAAAACAAAGCGACAATGGCGCGTAGTGACCGGGGCTGATCAAGTTGGTCGTGGGCTGATCGAGGCGGTGCAAGCAGGGATTGGATTGGATTGGATTCTTGGACTGAACTTCGCAGGCCAGTGTTGCCTGGAGACGCGGTCAGCGCGGCGCGTGATGTGGGTCGTGCGCGTGATACGGGTGCGGGGGAGGGGAGGGCGCTTTCGCGGCACGGCGCAGAAATGTCGAAATCAGCACTGAGGCTGGGGGGGGCTCTTGCACGGGTGGGGGCGCTTGCTTTCCGGAATTTTACGGTAAATAAATGTATCTTAATCTTATGGAAAAAGTCAGGAGACAGAACATGCAGTGTTTTTGAGCCGCACTGGGAGTTTATGAGCTTTGCTGAGCTAGGGAGATGCACTCCACATAATAGGGAGTTTTAGAATAACGTACGCAATTTTAGCGCACGCTAGCGCTAAATTTAGCGCTTGTATTAGCGCACGCCGACGCAAGAGAGTTTTAGAATAGCGTTTCTCTGTCGCGACGCAAAAGCCTAAGCATATCGCGCTTGTGACGCCACCAAGATAGTCACAATTTTTATTTCACACATTTTTATTTCACACACGAAATGCTGTAACTTTAGAAAAAAAAACCAAGTTTTTTGGTCCAGAGTAGCATTTTAGATTTGCTTAAACATGAGAATGCGACGCGAGCGTGTTGACCGGTCATGTCCGCTGCGTCGCCTCGGCAAGAGAGGTCTCGTGTACTGACCTTCGCCGAGAAATGTTCGCGCGTCGCAGGCATCGAGTTGCCGGTGATCGTTGCCAAACCGAGTACAATGTCGTCCCGAAAATCGCAGTCGCGAGGATGCCGCCGACGTCGCACTCACGACGCCGCCAAAGCAGCCGCCGACATAGGTAATCCTGGAAGCCGCCATGTTTTTAACTCTGCTCGTCTTGGCTTTAGCCAACTTCTCATCACGAATCCTCCTCGGAGAAGCGCAAAGACTCTTTGCGTACGCACGCTATTTCCGAGAAATAGCGCACGCTAAAATTGCGCACGCAAGGCGCAAAACCTGGTTTGCGTTCGGAGCATGCGCAGTGGCGACGACGCTATTCTTTGCGTACACAAAGCTTTAGCGTGCGCTATTCTAAAACTCCCTAATGTGTCTCCCAATTTTCTTTACAGGCAACGCAGTTCACCTCACTCAAATGCACATGTGTAAACCAGCCTTAAAGGGTAACTGGAAGAGAAAAATCAGCAGAACCCATCCTTTGGGAATGATTATCTCACGTTAATGCGAATAGCATCAAGCAGTGCGGAGTTATGCGCGTTCGTCAGGTGGCCGGCCACACTCTAGATACGCCTAGCCCACTCTTTGAGGCGATTCTAAATTTGTTGACACTTCTCACAGCCCTGCGCACGATCTCTGCAGCTCCAGCACGTGCGCTTTCTTGTGTCACTTAGGAAGGCTGAGCAAAGCACGCGCCATACGCACAAACACTCAAAATGGTGCCGACCAGACTCTCTGGCGTCTCAGCTAGTCTCAACCAACGGTACTCTGAACGGCTGTTTATACCTTTGCTCATAGGACGCGCCTTACAGCGCTGTCACGGCCTACCGGTGGCGCGCAGCAGCTCCGTGCACGCAGGCCCATTCCGTCTCTCGTGAGGGGTGAGCGCACGTGCCGCTACATCACCCTCTCCCGAGCGCGGGAGAGGGTGAGCCCAGGGGCAGTGCTGGGCCTCACGAGAGCGGGATGAGCCCTCGTGCCATGGAACGCCGCGCGATGGTGCAAGATATAAACAGGTGTTTAGAGTGCCTTGAATGACTGCCTTCATAGCTCTGTGGTTAGCGCGCTCTGCCTGCTGATCAAAGGGTCAACGGTCTCGGACCCCGCCGGCCGCGGTCTTTTTTATTTATTTACTCGGCCCGCGGCGTAAGAGGTTAGATAGCCAGATAGATAGATAGATAGATAGATACATAGACGGTAAGTGCGTGAAGTATCCAAAAGAATGCTATTCTTGCATCAAAAAAGTGTTTTTTTTAAACAGCCTGTATGGGACAAGCATGTCACAAAACAAATCTTCTGTGAAAAAACAAATTTTTCTAGCAATATTTACGCCACAGGACGTAATTTAGTCGGAGTCACAACTTCTCCACATTTGAA
The DNA here is from genome assembly GCA_037355805.1 of Ixodes ricinus. Taxonomy (NCBI): domain Eukaryota; kingdom Metazoa; phylum Arthropoda; class Arachnida; order Ixodida; family Ixodidae; genus Ixodes; species Ixodes ricinus. The sequence continues at coordinate 39,712 of JAZHYW010014714.1, forward strand.
ACTCCCGCTCTTTCGACGCAGCGCGGAGTGGCTGTTATACGTCACTCCGTGACGTATAGCAGCCACTATGTGACGTATAATACCAACTTCGTGGCGCGCGATTTCAAACAAACGAAATAGCCGGAAACTAAAATCGGTCTCGCGCAATAAATATTGCTGTAAAAAATTTTTGCTTTTGGCGGAAAAATTGTTTTTTGTCATGCTTGTCCCAATTAGGCTGTTTAAAAATACACCTTTTTTTCTTTGCAGTTACCCTTTAACCCTGTGCCAGTGGGGCATCTTTGATTGATTGACATTACAATATGGCTGTTATGTACTTGTCTTGTTGCAAAAACTTTGTCACTTCAATGGTGGGAGGGGTCACATGATCACGCAATCACTACAGGCTCTGTGATTACATAATTGCCATAGGTTAGGTGATCTTGCAATCATTATATGTTCCATGATCACTTCAGCCATTGTTACGTGACACAGTGTTATCAAATGATGTCACTTCAAGTGGCCTCGTGATGTCATTTCCCTCGGTCATGTGAGGTCGTTATACACACTCACGTGACATTGTTATACATGGCCGTGCGACATCATTATATGTTGTCACATGACGCGTAGTGAAACCAGCCACATGATCGTGTGACCCCATAGCCTCCGATGGATGGAAACATACGTCTAAACGCTGTAAATTCGGTAGCAGTTTGCACCACCTAGTTAGTGCTTTAGCATCAACAGTTAACCTCTACTACCAGTAATGTGAAAGATCATGCCACTTGAGGTCGCAGAAATTTACACTTGTCTCGACACCTTGCGTAAAGCAGAAGACGACGTCCCTTCAGCTCCAGAATAAATTTATACTTAATCCTACGGGTGAACCTCAGGAGACATATTTTCTGCAGCAAATCTTCTGAGCTCAAAAATGCTCAGAAATAAACATCCAGGGCTGCTCAAAACACTCTGAAAATTCTGTGCAGTGTGTTTTGATTTTTGGTTAAGGAAATCACACCAGCTTCCACAATGGCAAAATGATACCACCTATTTTTTCTGTTGGAGTGGCATTTAGTGCTTTTGAAGTGTTTGGCTACACTTCATTATTAAGGTATCTTTGAACTGTTCTGCTCCCAGTGAAAACCTTCGTGGCTTTTTTATTCCATGTAGATGAACCAGAAAGAGTTTGAGGACCTTGACGACGAGCGCCGGGTTCAATTTGAAGGCTATCGGGCAGGCTTGTACCTGCGCGTTGAGCTGCAAAAAATGCCCTGTGAGCTGGTGAACCACTTCAATGCCTCCTACCCAGTCATCCTGGGGGGTCTGCTTGCAGGAGAAGGCCGCATGGGCTTCTGCCAGGTGAGTGCTTGTGGCCATTCTTACCTTCAACCGACTTCATTTGGCAAAACTTTTCAGTAACTGAGGTGCTGCGACGGAGGTTACCTTTGCTCTGTACTGTCAAAATATACTGTAGCATTGTTTTCATGGCAGACTTTCTTCCTCCAATGTAGAATTATGGCCTCTTTCAACAGTGGTTAGTTTTTTGTTGTCCACCATTATTTCTGCCTGTGTTCTTTATTTGTCGACGACAAATACTGGAAGCTGTTTTCATTAACTGCTTTTTGGCTCCATGTGCTTGGTAGAATATCTTTTTCACGAAGTACTGCTGCACGGTGGTGGATCGGCTGGGCCATCACGTCACAATGAGGTGGAGAGAGTGTATGACCATCTTGTTGAGGTGAAAAGAGTGTGTGACCATTCCGTGACGTCATGAACTTTGCATGCAGAATTTAAAATAAATCTCGCGCCGTCAATATTGCTTTAAACAGTTTTTTTTTTTTTTTCATGTAAAATTTGTTTTGTCCCAACTCGACTGTTTTAAAAAGATCTTTTTTTTTCTTTTCAGTGGCCCTTTAGAGGTGCACTAAAGATGTTTCTGAGATAGTCCGTCCTTGGTGATAACTCATTGTATGGAATCTTAGCATCACAGAAATCGAAAAATTATGCTCGTGTGACGTCTTGTTTCTTACTTCAAAATGTGATTGAAGTTAGTGCCACGCCTCTTCTGAATGGAAACTTTGAGCACAGAATCCAACGGAAGCGCCAGCGGCGTAACGACGGGGTGCGGACTGGCTTATGCACACCCTCACCAGGCCGCAGGCGCCTTCCGTTGATTCTCTGCTCCAAAGTTTTCCCACTCAGAAAGGGGAGTGGCACTAACTTCAATCACATTTTTAGTAGGGAAATAAGATGAGTTATCACCAAGAACAGGCAATCTCAGAAATGTCTTTAGTGCTCCTTTAAGGGGAGACGCGGGTCTTAAAATGGCCAGAAAACACAAAAATTCTCTTTATTTTTGAAGCTCAAATATTTGGATTGAATATAGTCTAAAGTACCCGCATGCAAAGTTTCAATGCCCAATTCGATGTCCAAGTACAAGAAAAATGCTAATTACGATGCCTCGGCAGCATTCAAATCACGATTTTGAAGCAAAAAGTAGTCGAACTCTGCACACGGCGCCTTCCACAGCCGCTCTGTAGCCGTTCATCGGATTGTGGCCATTTTGGGCTTGTTTGAAAGTGGTTCTCTTCCCTCCCTCCCCACGCCTGTCATTCTCATATTGCTCTTGGGGAACGTCCGCATTCTGCTAGTTTTCCAGGTCTCGATAGCGATTGCTGGTTGGCCGGCGCACATAGGAGCGCAAACATATCTCGCACTCCTGCTACCCCCTCCGCTCTTTTTCTCATCTCCTCACAGTTCATGCGCTGACGAAACTGTCGCCTGCTCCGTGTTGTCGGCTGCTCACTCTTCTGCTTTGTTTCTTCAGTGATTGAGCGCATGTTTTCAGTTCCCGTTTGCACGCTTAGATTGAACATAGATCATTGCCTTGATTTGTTACAAAGCTGCAGGAGTTTCGAGTTCTCGAGATGCGGGCTGATGCTCGGTTGAAAGTGAGCACGCGGTGAGCTTTTGGAAGGAAGAAACATGCCTGGAACAAGACACCAAAGGGGTCTCCTGGAAGTGCGCCACTGCGATCGGCACCGCCAGCAGAATAGTTGGATCTGCCGGCAAGATTGGCCGAATCGTCTGCCGAAGACATAGCGGGTCCCAGCTGTACCACATGCCATTTCTCGAGTTCTGGAACTATGGTGCGAGCCAACTTCGCATACTTCTCCACGGCGGAGCGGGCTCAACGTGTCTAACGAGAGAAGCGATGCAAGCGTGCCTTATCCGAAAAGTCGGCGACCCACCGCAAGTTCGACCTTCTCGTCGTCAATGCGGGAGGCCAGACAAGCAATCCCTGGACACAGTTCATTGCCGTGGATATAAAGGTCCGGAAACGACTCTTCGCACAGACAAAATGTGGAAGCTGCAGTGCAGGAACACTGTCAATCACCAAGGCTACAGACAAGGAGTATGGCTTAGCAGTCAAACTTCTTCTCGTCTGCACCCCATGTGAGTTTGAGAAAAAGCAGTTCTCTTCACTAAGAGTGGTCGGAACGGTGAAGATCACTCTTTTCAAAGTGAACATGCGGACCATGAAGGGGATTCAGTCGATCGGCAGAGGAGTTACAGCCCTGGCGGACTTCTGTGCATACATGAACTTATTTCACCGTGGCCTGTGCCACGAGACCTTCCAGGGGCACTTCAAGACTTTTGTGAAAGCCTGCGAAACTTGGCAAGTGTGAGGAAAGCTGCCAGTGTGGTAGTTGTAAAGAAGCTGCATGCAGACCTCTCAGACCCTGTTGCCATCATCGACGTCGTCTGACCAGAGGACGCAGCTCCCACGTTGGTGTGAACTACATTGTCGAACTGTATTCGGGCCTAGTTCTCGACCATGTGATCTACTCAAACTTTTGCCTCGGTTGTGCCTCTTGGATCGGAGGAAGAGGGTTACAGCAACTGGTACAATTGTCGAAGGAACATTTACTGTAGTGCTGGTCGCATGGAGGTTGAAGCTGCATTGACCATGCTTCAAAGATTCTTGACCAAGCATGGACTGCGCTTACACCACCACTCTCTCAAATGGGGACAGTGGGACCTTTCATGCGTTGACAGAGGCAGACGTGTATGTCTTCGCCAAAGTTGAGAAGAACGACTGCAAAGTTGAGAACGACTGCATCAACCTCGAGGTTGCCTTACGCAACCTTGAGGCCAAGAAAAAAGCTCAAGGCAAACCACTCGGTGGAAGGGGCAAGCTGGACTCAGGAGAAGATCCAGAACAACAATGGCTATGCCCTCAGGAGCAAAAGCAACGATGTTCCGGAGATGTCCTCCTGCGCATGATGTCCACGGACAGCACCCCAGGCCACAGCTAGTGCCCCGATGGAGCCAAGTCCTGGTGTAGGTTCAATAGGGCCCTTGGCAAGCTGTGAGCCTCCTCCGTCGCACAAGAATCCACTTCCGGATTGTGTTCGGGCTGCACTTGAGCCTGTGTTTGCAAGGCTCAGTAAGATTTCAGCAATGAAGATTTGCTGACACGGTGCAGTGAGTGCAAGACTCGGAACGCGAGCGAGAGCCTACATTCGGTCATCTGGATGCAGACATCCAAGAATGCGAATGTTTCCCTGGACAGCATGAAGAGAGCTGCAGCTGAGGCTGTTGCCATCTACAACCAGGGAAGGATGTTGACCAGCAAGCCCATTGCCGTATGCCTGGGCTATGCAACTGGCAACTGCCTCGAACGTCGAAGTGTCGAAAGGACAGTCTCTGTTTGCGTAAAGCAAATGCTGTACACCAGAACAGCATAGCAGCAGCGCAAAGAAGGAGTATGCCAAGCGACACAAGGCAGGAGCAGCTAAGGATTAGAGCCCCGGATGCTGTAAAGGCACTTCCTAGAGCTACACGGATCGAAGGCCCTTTTTAGGTCCAAACAGAATTGCGTTGAGGGCTTCAAACTGCTGCTGGCCCCACCCATTGTCTCTTGTAAAGTCGGCTGATTAGTGTGCTAAATTTTATTTTTACATTGTAGTTTTTTTGTTGTTTTTTTTCAGATTTTTTTAAGGTTATCATGTATAGATTACAGCTCATTTGATGTTAATTTGTATAGAAAGAACTACTTCTACATATTGATGAAACTAATTGCATAGAATCCCTCATACAATTTTTTGCAATCACTGTCAAAACTTCAATTGCGATTTACTCAGCTTCATAAGTTTTTCGTCCAAGTCGAACCCGGATATATTGAGTTCAAAGGGGATCGTAAAATAGTTTGATAGGTGTCGATAATTTGATATACAAAAATATGTCAACTTAAGCTTCTGTTGAAATTTACGTCGTCTCTGCTAATACCAAAAGCCGCAACAAACTGGACCTTACCAAATCAAAGCCTCTAAGAGCCGCTAAATACAGTAGAGCTTAGTTAGTGAAAATCACAAACCTCGCCTGGTGTTTGCGATCGTTTACGCCTGGCCACGACCTCCACACAGCGCCGGCAACAAAACATGAATAATTTAAAAAAATGAAAGAACGGAAAAAGCGAGCCGCATTAAAAGAACTCTCCATCCATAGAATAAAATTAAGCAAGCAACAAAAAGAAACCTCACTAAATTCAGGCAGCAAAAAAAGAAAGATCAGGCAAAGCAAAAACAGTGAAAGAAAAAGGTGAATAAAGATGAGGCATTCAAAGTGTGATTGCTCAACCGTTGTTGACGCGCTCGACTTGAGGAAGACTTTTTTATTTTTTTATTTGCTTACTTTATTTTGGGGCTAAGCAGTCGTGCAGCGATCATGCGGTGTTAGGGGAAAGAGCGCATGCTACTGTTCCAAGAGCGGGCACTCCCTGCCCCTCCCTACGCGGGTGTGCCCTTCCCCTTGCTTTTGCTATCCTCCACTTTTCTTCTTTTTCTTTTTTATGGTTGCTTTTTTTTTTTGTTCAACTCCTTTTTAATAATAATTGGGGTTGTGTGGATATTTATACAGCCTGTAGTTGGTCAGCCATTTCAAAGTTGCGACGTAGTCACTCGTTCTAGATGAGCAATTTAGCCAGTGTGGTACAACCGCTAGCCTGGGCTCTTAACGTGCACCACGTAGTAGTGATGCACGATCACATGCCAATACAGTGCTCATCCAGGTCGGAACGGGCAGGGGTGGGGTTTGAACCCAGTATCCTGGGTTCTGCAGCGCGAGCATACGCCTCCACGTGCTCCAAGCTGGTGTGCGCTAGCCCACTCGGCCACCGATCCCCCAACTGCTCTTTTGCTGCCTATCCCCGTGAGCTTATGCTGGCTTGGCGGTCCGCCAGCCCCGCAACGCGAGATACGTGCTCGCCGCTGGCGTGGCGCAATCCGACCACTGGAGAACCGATTCCTGCTTCCTTCGCTATATGGAGTGTCCCCGCCATGGGAGTCCGATACAGAAAAAAATCAGCAGAACCCATCCTTTGGGAATGATTATCTACGTTAATGCGAATAGCATCAAACGGTGCGGAGTTATGCGCTGTCTCGTCAGGTGGCCGGCACACTCTAGATACGCCAGCCCACTCTTGAGGCGATTCTAAATTTGTTGACACTTTCACAGCCCTGCGCACGATCTCCGCAGCCCAGCACGTGCGTTGTGTGTCACTTAGGAAGGCGAGCAAAGCACGTGCCATACGCACAAACACTCAAAATGGTACCGACCAGACTTTCTTGCGTCTCAGCTAGTCTCAATCACAGGTATTTAAAAGCGTGCTGTTTATAGTCCTAGGCCATGACGCTGGCACAGCGCTGTCACAGCTGCGGTTGCAGCGTGCCACGAGGGCTCCTTCCGTCTGCAGGCTGAGCACGGCCGCTACATCACCCTCTCCCGAGCGCGGGAGAGGGGTGAGCCAGCGGCCGTGCTCAGCCCCACGAGAGCGGAATGAGCCTCTCGTGCATGGAACGCGCTACAAGACCGGTAGCTGCAGACAGCGCTGTAAAGCGGGCCCTATGGTAAAGAGCTAAACAAACCGCTAGGGAGTGCGTTGAATGACTGCCTTCATAGCTCTGTATAGCGTCGCCTGCTCAAGCGCTGACCGTTAAGGGTCGAACGGTTCTGAATCCCAGCCGGCGCCGGTCTTTTTTATTTATTTATCGACCATGCGGCGAAGAGGTTGGATACAGCCAGATAGATAGTTAGACACATAGACGAAAAGGGGCAAGTAAGTAGCCAAAGAATGCTATTCGGCATTAAAAACAACGCTCCTATACTATTACATATGATTTTCAAGGGGATGTTTTGGACTGTTCGATATAAACAATAATTCAAAATATTTGGGAGTGATATAACTGGGCTCGACTATGTGCTTAGCCTTACAAAGGGTTTCAAAGTTTTTTAAGGCGGAAGCCTTATATGCTAATTAGGGAAAAGGCAGCGTTGGTGGGGCAGTGCCGCTCTTTCCCATAATGGGACATACAGTCTCAGCTAATTCAAACTCGAGGGGGGCCGAAAATTTCTTTGAATAAAGCAAAGTTTGAATTAGACAGGAGTTTCTTCCCATAGAGACGCATAGGATGGGACTCTGCAACGCTAGTTTGAATTATCTGCAAGTTTGAATTAAGAGATTTTGAATTAACGCAGAGTTCCACTTATAAGGCTTTTAGCCTTAAAAAGTGAATAAGTGGTTGATACTTATGAAGTGCATCATCGAATGTATCATGGAGCAAAGCTACTCTCTTAGATAAAAGAAGTGCAAACCGAGGAGAAAATTGTCCTTCACGTCAAAAAGATTTGATTCTCACAAAAGATCTCGCTAGAACGTTCTATCTCGCCAGAAATGCTGTTTCTAGAAAAAATAAAGAATGCAGGAGCATCTGTCGTTCCGGGAAAGCGTGTTCTTGTTTGGCATGGAAAGAGCGGAAAACATTCTTGGGGCAAGGAAAACCCAAAGCGTACAAGCCACAAGGAAGTAGAAGCCTGCAAGTGGCTTCTTTGCCTACTAGTAGATTGAGGAGACTGAATTTGATCCTCTGGAGTGGTGGAACTTGTACCAATCAAGTCTCTGCACCTCAGTCTTGTAGTGCTGTTCGTGCATCGCCACCCCAGCACCAAGTGCACCAACAAACCAACAGCAACTTTGACAGGTGAAATGCAGCGTTTGTGTGCGTTTTCTTTTTCTCGACAGTTGGCACTGAGTTGTTTTTTAAGTGTATGGTTCCGAGCATGCAGTTGAGGATTCGTGTTTAAAACTGTAACCGGTAGTAGGCATTGCCATTATCGAATAATGGGACATTTTCCCAGTGGTGTGCTCGCGCTTTACCACATATACACGAGTACTTTGCTGCAGCGAGTGAGCGCCTTTTCTTTACCACTTTTTACTTTTTTGCTTAAATAAAATAGCACAATGTTATTAGTCTGTCCTTTGTTAATTTGTATGTTTATAAAATATGCATCTGCTTGAAGTGAGTTTTACAAACCAAACAGAAAAATAAATATTAAAATTTCCTTTTTTTTTTTAAGTGCATTTTCTGGACAGAGTTGTCACGGTGTCCAAGAAGATTTCATAGCTACGATCATCTTTCTAGCAATGTGAAATGTCTCTGGAAGGATGATCACTTAGTTTACTAAATACGATCAAACAGAATACGATAAAATGACTTTCACCATGTTCTGACATAAGTTCTTTCTACAAAGATAAGCAGATGGCTTACAGAATACCATCCAGATGCTTTCTAAAATTTTTATTCATGCTTGATTTCATAATGTAAAATTAATGCGCAGGTTGAGGGTCGGATGCGATTCCAAATTTTGCAGATGCGGTTCAGGTATGGATACAAAGACTGCAAATGCAGATCAGATGCAGATACAATTATTTAAGAACATTGCGGATGCAAAGCCTGCGGACGCAGATCGGATGCGCATAATCAAACTGTTATCCATGCAGGGCTTTATTGATGAGCATAGTATGTTGTTGAATTTTCCTATAATGCTGAAACTCTAGATGTCGTCATTCCTAATAGAAATCTATTCACCCTGAAAATTTTAATCAATTTGAGTGAAGGGGTCAAAAGTTAGCCCTTCCAGGCCACGTAGGCTACAAGGGGGTTCAAAAGTGTCTTTACATAGGCTGTTGATGTCTCACAGCTGTTTCTTTTTGTTTTCCTTTGTTGCCACAACATTTCTAGGTACGGCTGAAGAAGCACCGCTGGTACGGACGCATCCTCAAGAGCAACGACCCTCTCATCCTCTCTCTGGGCTGGCGTCGCTTCCAGACCATGCCCCTGTTCTGCACCCAGGACCACAAACGGGCGCAACCGCTTTCTTAAGTACACCCCAAGCACCTGCACTGCAACTCCACCTTCTGGGGTGAGTAAAGTTTTAGGGGTGAAGCTCCTTAGGATCTAGTTTTGTCCGTCCGTCCGTCCGGCGTCCGTGCTCACATCGATTGCCATCCCATCTGTCTTCTTAAAAAAGAAAAATGTTTGCGCAGTCAATTGGATTCGAACCTGTGCGGGGAGACCCCAATGGATTTCTAGTCCATCGCCTTAACCACTCGGCCACGACTGTGGGACGAGTAGGGGGCTCTGAGATGTGGTAGTAACTCAAGAGCTGGGGATGTCATGGATGAAACGTTGCATGTAGCCGCTCAACGTCTATACAGGAGAGTGCGCTGCGGTCAAATGCGTATATAATCGCGTTAAACTTTGCATGCATTGTCTCAACGTTTATAGACGAGAGGGCGCTGCGGTCAAATGCTCAAATGCGTATATAACCATGTTCCATACTACACATTCTCTTTCTGACGTGGACCGTTGACTTAAGCGGTGGAGATGCGTTCCTACGGCCTCTAGCGGATCCAAGCTGATCCGCTAGAAGAACCACTGGCTCTGCATTTCACCGACCTTAAAGCAGTAATAATGAAGTCGAAACGCAACCCGGAACTCAGCACTACGTGTGAGCAATAAAAAAAAATCAGCACCATCAGCACTACCTATGAACAATAAAATCAGTATCATCAGCACCACCAGAGCTTCGCTCCAATCAACATCATTTACCATGTGGAGATGCGGTCATTTTTTTCGTGTGGACAGGGCATTGCTGAATGCCCCATTAGAATACAGGGTGCTAAAACCCCAAATATGTTGAGCCGTTAAAAAAAAATTTGGAATAAACTGTCACATTTTTCTGTCGTCAGCTTGTTGCAGTCGGCTTGATAGCTTAGCGTGCCGGAGGCACCCGTGCGGTATCTTACAGTTTTTGGCTGGCACCAAACGGTGTCGGCTCATATTTCCGATGGCTCTACGCATCTTGTAATGTGGGCAGGGCCTCAGCTCAAAGGTCGGCATATTAGGTTTTTTGCACTTTATAACTCAAAGCCCAACTGCATGGGCTTGGTACGAGCAGTGTGGCTAGGGCTGGTGTTTGAGTCTAAAATTACGTTTAATTTTGGGGGGGGGGTGTTTTCCAGATCTTTTGATTTTGGGAAACTTCCGATTGCCTTGACGGACTCTCAAGAATCTTTCCCACCCTGCTTGACATTCCGGCCATAAAACAGTTCTGCGGGCCTACTAGCTTTGTTGGCAATGATCAAAACCATAGAGGAAGGAGGATGTGTTTAACTCTTAGTGACACATCTATGCATAGTTCAGCTATGTATAGTATGTTGCAATAGGGCTAGAACTGGGAAAATACTTTACTTAGAGAGTGTATGCTACCCTGGGGAACCCTTTGGTTCCTTGGAATGTGGTTCGAGAACCCATGGTCTAATGCAGGGGTAGGTAAGCTCTTGGAGCGGTGGACCGAACCGTCACGAAGCGGACACGAAGCAAAGATGAAGTGAAGACATTCTCTGCCCAAGGATGGGCATGATGCTCAATGCTGATGGAAGTGCTTCTTGTACGTGTTGAACCTAATTTGAGGTTAAAACTGCCGTACGGTCCTTAAGTCTGTGTGAGGAAGTGAAGTGGGGGTGGCTTTTCTGGTGTCGTATCGGGGCCGCAGAGTGCCGCATGAAAGTGCCTTGGGGGCCGCAGGTTGCCGACCCCTGGTCTAATGTATTTTTTTTTACAAAACTGTATTGATGCTGTTTACGTGATATAGATATCTTAAAACTTCTTTAATGTATATTTATACATGCTGATAATCAAGGAATATAATACCTTTCTTCAAGGCCCCATCACACCTCAGGGAACTGGCTTTGTGGCAGTGCAGCAAGTTCACGAGCAAACGGTAAGACTTCACTTGTGTCTATGAAAACAATGACATTACAGCATACTTGCATCCTCTACTCAGGAACAACTTTTTCTGACGTTTCAAGAGTGAAGATTGCACTTGCAGAGCTTTGATCGGCGCTCAAGGGCTTTATTGCCAGAAAATGTTGCCCCCGAGTATAGTCAACTATTTTCTTTCTGAAGCTCCGTCAGCGTTGTATCAGTTCTGACACCTACACTTTTGTATGTGCTTTCATATAATTTTTTTTTTAAATAATTTTAATGTACTGTGCTTTCACTGTGTAGTGCACATGTAAAAAAGTGTCATGAGTATGTTGCTAGAAGGCACCAATTGCTCGGTTCACTTCACAGGCCAACTTCCGCATTGCCGCAACGGGAGTCGTGCTGGACTTGGATAGGTCGACGCAGATCGTCAAGAAGCTGAAGCTGACTGGGAACCCCTTCAAGATTTACAAAAAGACAGCCTTCATCAAGGTTGCTCTTCTGTTCACATTGATTCATCCACTATCGGGCTGTAGAGCTTGAAACCTCGGTTCATTGAGAATGCATATTGAAACCTTCATTGTAAAGTCGTTGCAAGAAAATAAACTTCTAGTATTTTTACAATGTCAATTGCTCAAATGCAGGTTTCAGCAATACATATATGTTTACCACAGCCTTGCTTTCTTCTCCACTGTTATCGTGCTGTATTTGACGCATTTTGTCGGGAAGTTTGGCTGCTGCCACTTTGAGGCAATGTCTCACCAGCCAGAATCACTTTGCTATTGGCCTATCGAGAAAGCACACTCAATTTAATCTTGCAACGAGTTATACAACGTCTGAGATTTCAGTCGCTCTAACTCTGGGGCGTGAGTGATTAGTTCCGCAAAAACGTTAGAATAACCGAGCATATCCGAAGTTTCGGCGACTGTATGATAAGTAAGTGTATGAATGTATAGACTTTTTTCGGTAGATTTTCATTATTGCCAACATTCTCTCGTGTTGTCAAACCTCATTTGTTTCGCATTTAATGCTTCCTTTATTTACTGCTTGCGCGGCATGTGGTACAGCAGTGGCAAGGGTACTAAAACCATATCGAGGAATCACGTTAATTCCATGTTTTGGTTAATGATACGAGTCTACTCCATTTGCTTGAGAATAAGAAACGTGAATTTGTTTTTGGCAGGACATGTTCAACACCCCACTTGAAGTCACGAAGTTTGAGGGCGCCGCTCTGAGAACTGTGAGCGGCATACGTGGACAGATCAAGAAGGCTATCCGCGTAAGTATGGTCTATGCTCCTTTCATCCTAGCTGGCAGTGTGGCGGAAGCTACATACTTGTTGGACCAGTCCCACGTCTATTTTGTGCCACGTGAGCCCGCTTCCGCCCATTCCCGCATGCAGAGAGCGGGCTCAGAGTGATAAAAGGAGGCATTTGATTGCTCCACCGAGCACACCGCTCCACTGTACTTGCAGCTTAAGGGTGAATGGAGTGTACTCATTGCTTTTTTGTTATCTTTTGTTCTTGAAACTTTTTAAAACAATCATTAGAATAGTACTTGGAATTTTAGAGGGCTCAATTTCTTTCAGGCTCCTCCTGGTGCATTCCGAGCATCCTTCGAGGACAAGATTCTGCTGAGCGGTGAGCCCAGAGTTGATGTTTTTGTGATCACCGGAGATTTCGTCCCTAGTACAGGGTTATTGACACAATTCTTGGCACACACAATGTAAGTGTGGTCTGTTTGGAAAGCGCCCCCTCTTTGTGTCTTGGTGGCTGCGCCATTTCTTCAAGTTCAAAAGGCACCATTTATCTCTTTCCTTACAGTCAACTTGGAACTAATTTCTCGAAAATCCATGTAACAATATTTTCTTAAATTTAAGAAATAAGTTACGTAGGACACATTACATGCATATATCTAAATGTACCCATTTAGTGATCCTGTCGAGAGACACAATCCTTGTGCAGACAGCTTGTAGGGTGTTAGTATTGCAAGCCCGAGGTCTAATTACTCGCGATTAAACTATTTGGCAATAAGCGCAAGAAAAAGTTTTACCATATGCAGACACTTTAGATCGTACCCAAGAAGAGATGGAGTGATAATATTCTCTTCATGTTTCACAGTCTGGCACATTTGCAGCAAATAAAACCTCGCTTGCATGGCCCCCAAGGCCTGTTTCAGCGTGGCAGTCACAACTTACAATATTTTTCTCCTACACCTAGAGATCCATTACTGTGAGAGTGATTATATTAATCAGACTGCCATTATCGCTCGACCGGACAAGGATCGCAGGAGGAGTTGTGTCGCCTCCGGCACCATGGCAGATTTAAAAGGGGGGGGGGGGGAGGGAGGGAGGGAGGGAGGGAGGGAGGGAGGGAGGGAGGGAGGGAGGGAGGGGAGAGATCGCTCCCCTAAGCCTTTCGAGGGTGGCTTTTTTAAATGGAAAAATTGATACGCCCCAGCTAAAAGTTTAGTTTCTGGTGACATAGGAAATATTGCGTCAAGAAAGTAGACCTAGGCAACGTTTCGGCCGTAACGTCATCTCTCAGCAGACCCCCGCTCCCCCTCTGCCATCCAGATGCCTACCGCACCCCCAAGCCTGACCCATAAATCCGCCCCTGTCCGGCACGAGCTTTCTACCTTTGATAACGCTTCGGACATCTCGTGAGACTACAGCGTGCACGCGCATCTAAAGCACAGCGAAAAGCAGTGAGAGCACACCGTAAGCCGGGCGTCCAAAAGAGACGTTTTGTCGTTCTCATCCTGTCGGTTGCTCTAAGAGGCACTTGGTATACAAGCGGGTTGTGCTTGCTTCCAGACCTGGTCTTCCTGAGAGCCTGGACTGAGGTGCAGGTCCAGCGCTTCTACATGACCCTGACCACCCTGCTGATGCCAGACGAAGAGAAGACCAAGTGGCAGGGCATGAGGACGGTGGGGCAGCTGAGGGCCGAGAGGGGCCTTCATGCTCCGGTGGCCACGGACTCCCTCTACAAGGTGGGCCCCACGCTTCGGCGACGGAAGTGCTCCGCCACTTGCGCCAAATTACACCGCGAACGAAAGTCTTCTGCGTCTTACGCCAAAGCACCGTTTTTGCTAAGAATTGCGCGGAGGTGAGCTTAAAATGCGGCAAAATGTAAAAATATCTTTTTATTGGTCGATCCTAATACTTAGAGAAGTTGAAGGAAACGGAAACGGTACAATTATGTATTTTACGGCGTCTACCCTACCCACTGTATAGTCTGTTTCATCTTGGGTCAGCATATGGTCAGAAAGCTTAAACACATACTATCATGAAGTGCGAGTCTATGGGTTCGCTGCACTTGGTTGGTTTAGCCAATGAAAGAGCATGTGCAGCTAGGTGACGAATGGCACAATGTTGCGCTTTTGATGCTGTTTGATTGGTCCTATTGGTTCATAACATTGCCTGTTCTTTGGCTTAAGGTGAAACGAAGTACAGAGATTGCTCGTCAGCAGCGATTGGCTCGGAAATCATGCTCAGTACTACAGTCGAGCCTGGTTATATCACCTTCGGGTATTTCGAATTATTGTTTTTGTCAAACTGTCCAAACATCCCCTTGAATACCACATGTAATAGTATAGGATCATAGTTTTTTTGTATTCAACTCCCATGGAGGGGACACTCCACATAGCAAACGAAGCCCAGCCGCCTATCGCTTTTCCATGATCCGATTGTGCCCCGATTGCAGCGGTGGCCAGCACATAGCTCACGTTGCCTGGCTGGCAGACCGCCATGCCAGCATACATGCAAGGGACACGCAGCGAAAGAACAGTTGTGGGAAAAGGAGAGGCAAGAGTAACCGTAAAAAAAACAACAACTAGAGGATGCCAAAAGCAAGGGGAAGGGCATGCACGCGCACGTAGGGAGGGCAGTGAGTGCCCGCTGTTGGAACGGTGAGAGTGTGCTCTTCCCCGAACACTGCCACTGCTGTCGCTGCATGACTCAATCCTTAACTTAAAAATAAAATAAGCGAAAAAGAAAAGTCTTTGGCAAGTTGAGTGTGTCGACCAGGGACTCAATCCAAAAAATGCAATGTTTCAGTTACGATTATGGTTACCGTTTCCTGTTGATATAAATTTTGTTTCGGTTTGTTACGGTTTTAATTTTTACGATTTCGGTTACCGGTTACACGTTCCTAAAAACCAAGATATTTTTTTCGGTTTCTCCAATGATTTGTTGTTTTTAAATGCTAGACAGCCGTTTTATAATAAAGGGTTTAAAGTAGGGGTGTGCGAATACTCGAATATACGAGTTCGAATCGAATAGGAAGTTCCGAATAATTCGATTCGCGAATCGAACTCCTAGTATTCGGTCACTCGAATATTCAAATATTCGGCCAAAGATGCGCGGTCCGTGCGGAACTGACAGAAAAGCCGTTTTTCTCCCGATGTAAGCGCCGTGATGTTAGACAGATCGCGAGAAACACCTCTTGGTCCTACCATTCCACAAAAATCTAACGCACGGGTTAGAAAAAGAAAAGTAACGAACGCCACGAACTTTAGAGCACGCAGATTTACTCACGATCGTGACACAATCTACCCTTGAATCACAACCGAAACATCCTGTTTGCGCCGCACGTTTTGCGTGCAATTCCGCTGCCATGCCTAATTCTTTTCACGAGTAAAGCCCCTCGTTTCAAATTGAAGCGCCGATGTAAAACACACTTGCCGCACTCACAGAAATCGGCGACTACACGATCACAGAAAGAAAACCACGTTAACCATGCCGATGAAACCAGCAGAGTTATCGTCGTCGTTCTTTTGGAACCGCAAGCTGCAAATTTTGATTCTGAACGAAACGGAACGGAAAAATAGTTTGCCTAGTTTTGAGAGGGTTTCCAATCGTTCGATTGCCACGTTTGAACTACGAACTGCAAGAAGGTGACGAAAAGACGAAAGTGCTGATGGGGATCGGGGAGGCAGGGCAGGCGTCGTCGCTCTTCCGTTTGCTCGCTTTCTTTCACGCGACAACACAACACATGCGCACTTATGACCAATCTGTGCTTGAGCCGTCTCCGTGGTTTCAGCAGTTTCAGTTTCGCTTGCTCCCTCTTTTAAATCTAGGCTCTCTAAAACAGGATAGATGAACGGAGGAATGGATGCATAGCGGCAGTTGGACGGTGACTTGCACCACCTAACCACATGTTTTTTTGCTTACTTCAGATTATATTGTTTAAGCCTGTTTACTCAGATTTAACACCTATCTGTTTATTTATGTGAAATAAAATCCCGGGTGCCCTTTTTCTTCCTTAAAATGGAGACCAAATATCGCAAAATGCCCCTTTTCTAAAATACACAAATAAAAAAAATAAAAAGTCGCAATGCTAGGTTTTGCTTTTAACGAGAAAAAAAGGCACGCGTGGCTGTAACTTTGGGTTTTTTGTGACGTTTAGGGTAGATAGATTATGTTTGCACCATAAAATTGGATCTTTAGTGCCCAACGTCCAAGAGCAGCTGCTTTTTTTTTTTCACCAGAATTTTTATACATTTGAGTTTTTGTTCTGTACGAGATGCACATTCTGCACCAGGCGCATACTCTGCACATATAATAATCTCATTCGCAGCACACTTTGAAAATTCCTACAAATAAAATCACAATTCAATATTTGATTCGATATTCGGCTTTTTTTTCTTAATTCGATTCGGTATTTCATTCGAAAACTACTATTTGGTATTCGCACACCCCTAGTTTAAAGTAGTCCCAGATATTCAACAACGGGACATTTACTAATAACAAGAACTCAAAGACGTCATAGTACTTCCTAATTGGTCTTGCGCACATTTCTCAGCTCCAACACATGTTCACTACATCCATTTGCATTACAGTCGCTGACCAATTTTTCGGACATGTCCGATTATTCAGACGTTTTGCTGAACCGTCACTCACCCCATAGAGTTATTGTATAACATTGACCGAAATTTTGGATGCCATAAAGCTTGTTGCTCGATATTTCGGACACAATTTCTGTGATTTCCTCAGTTTACAGCCACAAAACAGCCGCCGCGATAGTGCTGCGAGCTTAGTCACCGCCATTTTGGTTGTTTTAATTTTGCCCTGTAGCCTCAATACCACGTACTACGCAATAAACAAGCTGGGTTGAGGCTATAGTCAGGTTTTCCGGTTCTGCTATAGCCAACATGGCCGCCGTCTGCCCATTCTTATGGCTCTTCGAGTTCTTCTTGTAATCCGTGTTTTCGAGTGCGACCGAGAGAAGAGCAATCGTCTGCCGTTCTTGTGGTCTTTGAGCGTGAAGGTTTTTTGCCAATAAGCTTAGTATTGAAGCGAGCTTGGTGGACTAAACGTTGTCTACAAATACAGTCTAAGCTCATTACAACAGACCTGGTTGCAAGAGACATTTGGATATAACATACTGATTTGTGAAGTTTGGTTGGTTTTCCTCTACATACCATTGACTCAACTTCATATCTGCATACGACATACTCCTTTTACAACAGACCAAAATCTTGGTCAAAATCAAGGTCTGTTATAACGAGCTTAGACTAGTGCCAAATGGCACAAACTTCAACTTCACTGTTTGTGCCAACGAAGGCGCCGACAAAGTGCAGCACCGTGATCAAACAGATCAACAAACAAGTGAAAAGTGAACAATATAAAGCAGAAGCTGCACAAGAACCTAAAATTGACATCAAGCAAGTGGAAGTGGCCAGTACGCAGCGGAATATACGTAGAAATTTGATACTTTGGCCGAAATCGATTTTTCGGACCGCTTGATTATTTTGACAATTTCGAGGTCCCCTCCGAGTCCGAAAGATTGGTCGGCGACTGTATAGTTTGATACCCAAGCATACATGTTACTCCCGCTACTCTGGGATCATCGCATTCTATATAATGAAAATAAACATTGTTACTTTGTTGTTCGGCAGCATTTGTAAACCAACTGCTGCAGAAAGTTCCCACTGGGTGCTGGAAGAACTATTCGCACCTTCTCTTTGCTATGGTTCATTGCAACCTAAGGTATGCAGAAGAGACTTCACCCACACTGAAGGAAGGAGTAGAACTATAGCCCTCCTCTAGTAAAATACTGCTAATTGTAGTAAATTAATAACATGTAATAAAATTGAGAGCTGGGCTAGTTGGTGAAAGTCAAACATAATGTAAATGCAATAGCACAAAACAAGGAAGACGGAAAGCTGTAAAAATATGTCCTGTGTTGTTCGCTCTTTTCCCTAGTCTTCGTTGTTGTGTGCTGTTACACCTACGTCATGTTTGCTATTTCCAAGCAAATGCACATGGTTATAGAAGCCCACTTTTCTCGCTGTCCAATTCTGTGACTGGAAAAATTTTGCATTTATATAGTAGCGCCATTTTTCTCTGCTGTTTGGAGGCGGAGCTTCTCCTACAGATATGTTGCAACTAGGGATGTCACGAACTTTCGAACTTTGAACTTTTAACCAGGTTCTGGAATGTTTGACTTTGTGGACAGTGTGGCTAGTCTGATGCATACAAGCATGTCTAGGTTTGAAGAAAATGTTTTTACTGAATATGTTGTTTTATCTTATAAATATTTACAATCAACAGAACATAGTTCTAATAACTTAAAAGATAAGAACATAATTTAGTCTTGCTATATTACCAAAACAATCAAACAGTGCTGCCCTCACTAAAAGTAGAATGTTTGATTTGATCATTTGGTCATCACCATCCAATCCAAAATCAACTGAGCCAGCCCATCGCGCATGCGCATAACAGTCAAACCCTAGTCAAACTTTCTCAAACTTTTCAATAAAAGTTTAAAAAAGTCGAACCTGGTCGACCTCGAACATCAACCGGTTCACGACATCCCTAGTTGCAGCGCACATACGGCTATAAGCCTTGGTGGGAGATGTAGTGCAACACTTCGTGCTCTCAAGTTTTGCTCAGTACCATCCTCTCCCTTACCCTCTTCACCTTTCACTGCCTTGGTCATACTATTATCACCCCTCGCTGTTTATGGGGCGATTGGACGAGGGTGGGGGCGGGGAGGCTAAGATGATTATCTTTCCTGTAGAAAACCGAGGTCATACGTCGGTGGTGAGGTTTAGAGCTACGAACCGACAAATACTGAAAGGATGAATGGCAGTCACATTGCAAAGGATTCATTGTACACAAAAGGGGATGCAAGTCGATTCGTCAACCCTTTATATTAGCGTTATGATTGAGCTTAATTGACACGCACACCGCGCTACATAGCACCAACAGGTCTTTCCCTCCTGTTCACGCCTGGCGTGTGGAATAACGCAACCTATAGTCTAGACCAGTGCGCGATTCAGCTGCGGAATAAAAAACGACGATCACTTGTTTGCGCTGTGTCACACTTTGTGCTCCCGTTGAGTTCAAAGTTCAGCTGCGCCTCAGACTCAAATTCCTCTTGGAGGTTACGGATGGGAATGTGGGTTGGGCTGAGGCGAACTTCTGAAGCAACCAGACTGACCATTGTCCAGGCGTCTTGTGTTCGCCCATGGGTCATTTGAAATATGTTAGACAAATAAGTAAATAGTGTCTTTTTCTTTCGAAAATTTATTATAAATCTTTTAAATTGCATAGTATAGTGTACACAATATGTTGCGAGGTGTGGGTTGTTTATCGCGCATTCTTGATTTTCCTAAAAACAAAAACATTGTTGGGGGTCACCCAATAATCTGACCTTCTGCACTAGAACGCGAGATAGGACACATATTAGTTCAGAGTGGAAGCCCAATAGGCGGAAGGACAATTGTGCAAATTCTACTGCTTTGCTCAGTATAGTAGCAAAGAATTAGAACATTGAGCATTCAATATGGAATATTGTGGGGTACTGCTGCCACCGCACAAGTATAAGCATATATTTATTTTTCTTAGTCTTCGCTCGACTTTACTAAATAAATTAGAGGTACAGAAAGATGGACATTTGTGAAAGCTCAGGTCCTCTTTTGGTTACATTGTTATGAACAAGCGTAATAGAGTCCAATGTTTCTTTGCTGAGGTTTGCCCGCTGTGGGGAGAAAATGATCTCCTATCTTGGAGACGCCCTCTCTACTGTTGCTCGTGCCGCAGGCACAGCTAAGACGACTGGCGCCACTTCGTAGAGCTCGGGTTTTATACTCTTCTGGTTTTCCCAGTATTTGAAGATATCTTCTGATCTCTTTAGCCATGGTTCTCCTAAGAAGGAGTCAAACAGTCTCCTGATCGAAGAATCTGCTGCTTGCAAGCTTGTTCGTTGACTTCTTGATGCTGCCTCCTTCAGTCGCAATAAGGCGTCTAAATCATTGTCAGAGTCATCCACTGTCGGTTCTTCATACTGGTTACTGCAGGCCAGGAACATCAGTGGTTGTGAAGTAACCGAGTTGGATGGACATGTCAGAATTCTAACTTATTAATTAATACCCTGAAGGCGACACATACTGAATACATGTAGCAATTTTAGGAGTGTGGCAGATTTAGAAATAGAGACTTTTCATTATAAGCTCAACCACTGATTCCAACTAAGTATTCTTAAACCCAAATTTAGATTGAAGTTAAATGTATTACCAGACGCACCACTCACCGACGGTAACTCTGTCAAATGGCCACAACACTTCAAGATCCCTCCTTAAGATCATTCTTGAGAAAAACTAATATTTTTATTTTTCGGTTAATAACGGTTTTTGGTAAATAATTTACGGTTACAGTTACGGTTTTCATAAATTTCAATAAACGGTTTCGTTCCGGTTACGGTTACTTAAAAGTTTCGTTCCTAAATGGTTTTCGGTTACAGTTATGGTTTGAGTCCCTGGTGTCGACAACAATGGTTGTGCAATAGCACTTTGAACGCCTTGTTCATCTTTGTATACCCTTTTCTTTTGCCGTTATTGCTTTGCCAGGTTTGTTTTGCCTTTCTTTTTTTGCTGCCAGACTTAGTGAGCTTTCTTTTTTGTTGATTGCTTAACTTTTTTTTATGCATCAAGAGACTTTTTTTGTGTCTCACTTTTTTGTTTTCTTCTTTCATTTTTTTTTTATTTATGTGCTTTGTCGCCAGTGCTGTGTAGAGGTCGTGGTCAGGCATGCACGCAAGCATGCGGTGTTTGCTGTATCCACCGACTATGCTTACCATATTTAGCAGGTCTTGGATGCTCTACTATTTGGTAAGCTCCCGTTTGTCACAATCTTTGCTATTAGCAGAGGCGCACGTAAATTTCAACTGGAGCTTAAAGGGGCACTGACACCTAAAGGTCGTATTATTTTTTTATTGTCTAAAACGATTTATTGTCTAAAACGCCTTGCGGAGCCATTTTTTTTGTTTGGCACCTTCCTTTTTTGCTTCTCACCTCCTCGCTTCTTTTGATTGGTGGCGTCAAAAATCATGAAATTTAGAAGCTTTGTAGGCGACATTTCTATAACATTTAATACTGGCAGTCATAAAACATGTTTTTTAACGCAATTGCGAACGCACTACGGCCCTTCTTGTTGAAATACCAAAAATCAGAGTCCAGTGTGATGTCGCCTCCTGGATTTGTATCCTCCCTCGGAAAAGTTGGCGGCGCTCGAGCAGAGGATGATCGGTGAGTTGGGGAACCGGACAAAGAAACCTGTTTTTCCCGGTCCGCCAGCACCCTTCTCTCCCGCTCCTCACCTCCTCGCTTCGGGTCACGGTGGTTTGGAATGGAGGTGCGAAAGAAAGTCGACTCGCTGGAGACCGCAAAATTTGACGTCACTGCACCGGCACGGATCGCGCGAGAACTTCAAATTCGGAATTTGGAAATTTGTTTTTACTTCACAAATACTGAATTCCCAAGTTTCGAATTTTGAGGGTAATGTACCGGGATCGTTTTTAATCGTTTCGTATAATATAAAAAAAATATGATTTTGATGTGTCAGTGCCCATTTAAAGGGATGGTGAACCGAAATTTGGATTTCAGAAAAACAATGCAGGAGTTGTAGGCGGGACGCTACAATCCCTACAACACTACTCGTAAGGCGATATCTCGAATGGACGGCCGTATTTTGAGAAAAAGAGGTCGAGATTGAACAAGGCCGACGAGGCGCGTGACGTCAAGATACCTAGTTTCCTCCTCTCTTCGCTTCGCTCCCTCAAGGCGGCGAGGCGGAGAAGACGCGAGGCCGTTCCCTCTCCTTCTCGGAGAAACACGACGTCAACAAACCTGTCAAATGCGCCTCCTTTTCTTGAAAAATACGGTCATCCGTTTGAGATATCGCTGTATGAGTGATGTTTTGGTGTTTGTAGCATCCCGTTGCACGCTTTTGCCGCGTGTTTTGTGGAATCCAGATTTCGGTTCAGCATCTCTTTAATTTAACATACTTGTGCATATCAAATTATCAATATTCGCTGACTCCAGCGACCTATAGGGGGCGCCACCACGAAACAAACATGGCGGCTGGGTCCAGGTCGCGTCTGCTTGGCCGGGCTGCCTGAACGGGTGGCGCATTCAATTTAACAGATTTTCTTTTGTTTAATGCACAATTTTTTAGGTATTTGAACTGAGACGGTTAAGTGTAGCCGGTGCACATAAACTTGCAGAGCATAGTTTTGTTTTCCCGTTTTTTTTTTTGTTCTTTTCATGTCAAACTTTTTTTCGGAGATTTCGTTCAAAACCGAAATTACGGGCTCCGGAGAGACGGTAATAGACTCTAATCAGTTTTGATCATCTAAGGAAAGCGGCGATGACTACAGAGTTGTTCCGCCGAGAGTAATTTTCAGCTAACTCGCATGCCTCGACCATGCGACTTATCTGTCCGCGAAATCGAGCTTTTGTGCGTATCTGCGTTTAAGAAACAGCTCCAGTCGTCTGCTCGGTCAACAACACAGGCTGCAGGAAAATTACGAAAATTAAGCAAGCGCTTCTTGAGCCAAGGAGCATGTTAACCCGCTGGCGCCTTACTAAGCAGCTGATACTCGTATTTCAAGTTTTAGTAGCAATCGAGAAGTCATTTTGACGAGCGGGCTATGTATTATATTACATACTATGTGTCCCACTAAAGCGATATTAGTATATGCTTCGTGTTGAAATATGAGCTTAGTTGACTAGCTATTAGGTGAACTGCTGAATAAAAGTACATTTGACAGACAGAGAGCTACTACTTAAAGTTAGCCAAACGGTTCTAGCAGGTAGCACGAAGACGAATGCGAACAAATTGAAGAGAGTCTTCATCGGAGATTCACGTAGAACCTCTCTGCATTGAACTTTACTTCAAATCCGGAACAAAGAAAATTAGTATTGTTTGTGGCCGGTCAACCTGAGCAATGTAGACGTATATTGCTGCTGGCTTCGACGGGGGTATAATATAAATATTGGAGGCGCGATAGACCATGATGCTGTGACAGCCTCTAACTTTGCAAGACGCGTCCCCCATCTTTTGAAAGCATATAATTTCCCTCATTAATCATATGCAGCGAGCATGTTTCCCTGAATCAAGTAATTGCGAAATTAGCCCAACTCCTTCAGTGTGGTCCAGAGGCTTTTTCGGCGAAAAGCAGCCAAGATGACTAGCCAACGCACCGACCGGCGTGGGTGGCTCAAACTTGAAGCTAATCGAACACAACTAAACTCAAGAAAAGCAGCTATCGAACCTTCCCATTCACTTGACTGAAACATTGGTGTTCCCTCCAGTGAAACACCTCGTCTGTCGTCCTCAGTCCACTGTTCTACATTCTTATAAAGAAACCACTTATCAGTTACCAAGTAGTCGTCACTTCGAATGTGATTCGAGACAGACAAGAAATCAAAACGTTTTTCGTGATTCCTCCCCACCCAAGAAATCGAAAGCACGCGACCGTGTGTTGTGGAGTAAACGGGCTTTCAAACACGTGATGGAAGGAAACAATCTACTGAGGCTTTAGCACACTAATGAACACTCCGGCAAACTTAAGAAATTTTCGGACCTTCGTCAAATTACATTGTTTGCCACCGCGCCGACAACACGTGTCCGCGAAAGCCACCAGAGACGCGGAGGGCGCAGAGCGACCTGGTCCGGCTGGTTCCCGGTTTTTCTGCTTGGTGGCGTCCGTTTTGCTGGAGTCGCGAATATCTAACTATTTTAAGATCCCCTTTGAATTCAATATATCCGGGTTCGACTGTAGTACAGATTGCCCTAACTTGGTCCTGACTGTAAGTTAACCTCTAATTAAAAAACAAAAAACAACTGTGTTGCAAAAGGAAGGAAAATGCAGGTCTATATTTGAATGAATACTTGTTGTTTTTGCAGTTTATGAAATTAGAATCTTGAGTTCGGTGTTCATAAACCTTGAGGGGGAGGGGATATTTTTATTGATAGATGTTTGAGTGTATATGCTGGTTTTATTTTTGGAATTTTACAAGAATTATGTTTACAGCTCAATCAAGTAACAAGTGTAAAAAAGGGATGTAGAGAGAGGCTTTATCTCAACTAAAGTGTTGTGCTATGCTTCATTTTTCAACCAATTTTAAAATACCCATTTTAAATTTAACTTAGTCTGACCTGCGCCTCATTTCTAAAGGAAGCTGTGTGTTCTTTTTAATACGAAAGCATTAATTATCCCATGGAGCAAAGCCTGCAACTTCTGTAACCACAAAAAAAAAAAAAAAAACATAAAAGAAATGTCTTTTTCCCACTGGCTGAGCAAAACGGCTCCTAGATAGCCATTGGCGGCCGCTTCATGAGAGCACACGCTCGACTGCTGCTCTCGCTTCAGGCCTTGCCGGAAGGGGTGGGGGTTGCGGCCGCTTCTGCTCCTCTCGGCCCCGAGGAACATGGCGGCGCATGAGGCATCTATATCGTCAGCGTCTGTACACCGCAGACAAACTAAGGGAGCGGAAGAACGACATTCATGCTTTCGCATTCACAACTCATTAGAAGTCCTTAGGTGTCCTCGGAATTTTTTTTCATCCTATCTATTCTTACTACAAAAGATACTAAGTAATATGCTTCAGCATATCAACGAGGAACTCTCAATCATTATCAGATATGAACTCACGTAGTATGCAATCACATTTTTATTTTCAAGGGTTGGGTTCACTCACACTTGCACTACTACCAGTTCCTTGATCGCTCCTTCGGTCCTCTCTAAGGAATTGACCAGCCTCTTTCCTTCTGAGTCGTGGTAGGGCCGGATTAGCCAAGGCACACTGGTGTCCCTTTAGCATGGATGCTTGTGGTTTATGTTTTATGTGTAATATTTGTAGACAGAAAGCTTTTATTCCTGTTAAGTACCTATAATATGAATCAACTATTGTATTTTCTGGTCTGTAAGTCACACGAGTTGCATCCCCCTATAAACGGCCATTTCAAGGGAAAGGTTGGTACTATATATGTTGCACCTTTGCATAAGTCACACTTCTTTGTATGGCCTGTGTGGTGCTGCGGCCACAGGCCTAATGGCTCCATTCTTCAGACCTTCTTTGAACCACCAGAAGAGCAGGCTATCGGGAGGGCTCCGCCTTTTCACTTTTATAGTAAACGTCGATGCTGCCTGAACCTAACACTGTTAAGCACTGGAAAATATGGTACCAAGCATAGCTAGCAGCCATGCTAAAGGCTTGATCTGTTCCCTCTTTGCAATATCTGATATTCATCACAAAGTATAGTAGTTACGGCAAAAAGAAACAAGAAGCGGGTGTCACGCATCCCTGATTGAGCATTGAATTTAATTTGTGTCACTCGTGAGAAAGCTTGCTTGCATCTAGTGGTCAACACAAGAATGCATCGTGTGGGTTTCCCAGTTCAGGGGCTTACCGAATCAGACAGATCTCAGTTCAGGCCGACGCCAACAATATTCAACTGTCTTTCTCATTGCAAATCACCTGGAAGCTACCTGTTGCCAGGCAACCCTTGCATAGTCTAGTTCAAAAGTATCCTTTCTGGGGACCAAGACATTTTAATTGCAGTTATACATAACTCTGTTTGATTAGATAATGGATTTATCGTTCTCAGGAACATGGATAGAAGAAAGAAAGCAGCATAAAATTGAGAAACTATGCTGCAAAAAGGTTTATGTAGAAGATGTTTTTGCCTTTTCAATAAACATGAAACAAGAAATATTTTATATAACTTCTGAGTCATCACATTGAAACAAACAAAAAAGATAAGGAAAACAAAAAGTGCTTACCATAGAATACCTCACATTCGCCCGTTCCACACTAAGCGCCCATTCCCAAATCTGTAAGATCTGAAAAAATATGCACAGTACATTTATATGTAAAACTGATGGCCGGACAAGCGCCCATCCCCCATTTTTCCGCGATTATCTCTCAATTTCGAGTTGGCGCTTGCCCGGTATTTTACAGTAGTCAAAATTCTCGTAACACTTGATATCAAAACAAATACTAAGCATAACAAACACTTGACATTCTTACGCGTACAGGGCATTGAACATGAAATGAAAGTCGGATTGCACAACAGCTTGGCAACACAAAAGCCACTGGACAAAAAATTAACATCTGAGATAGCGCAAGAGCTTGGTAGCGCCGAATTGACTTGTCACCAGTAAGGTCTGTGGAGTCATCAGCAATGCTGGAAATGTAATATTGTTGACAGTCGTGGAGGTCGTGGCTGTCTTCTTCTAAGTATCGGGACAGTTGTCTTTAGGGTTTCCTCCAAGTTGCCGAGGGATCATCGCTCACAAAGTGGCTTCATTGTGCCTCAGAATTCCGCAGGGTCTCCTCTCTTTATTGGCGGCCCCAGGAAGAATCCAAACAGTCCTTGGCTCTATTTCAAAGTTCCACTGCTCATTCACCCTCTCAGCTTTTTTTTTTTGTCTCATGCTCACTGCTGGTAGTTCATCTTCTTTTCTTCTTTAAACAATGCCGTTCTGTCGGTTTCATATGGTCTTACCACATTTCACCACATATGCCATGTTTGACTGCTCATTGTGTACTAACCATATGTAATCATCCGGCACCTGTTGAGTAGGGACGACAGTGAGCTCCTACGTGGTATCTGTGTTGCAGGCGGCAGAGCGCAAAACGTTCCACTTCAAGCCCCTGGTCATCCCGAAGGAACTGCAGAAGCACCTTCCCTACAAGGACAAGCCCAAGCTGAAGTCGATCACAGAGGGAGGCAATGCCCTTCAGCGAGTGGCTGTGGTGCTCGACGAGCCAGAGAGAGAGGTATGTCTTTCTTTTTAATGGGAAAGCATTAGCTATCCCATGGAGCGGAGCTGTGAACGTCTGTAACCGCAAAAGATTTGCAAGAGCCGGCGGCATCTGTAATTGCGCAAAACATGCAAGAAATTCCCAGGAGTTGGCAGCGTCTGTAACAGCTGTAGTAGCCGCGTAGAACGTGAAAGAAATTCCTAGGGAAACGGCTCCTAGTTAGCCATCGGCTGGGACGCGTCATAGTTCAAGGAATGCCACCCCACAGAGAAACCCTCTTCCTGGCGCTCCGGCCTGCATGCCAGGAAGGAGCGCGCTCAGCTGTCGCTCTCATGTCGGTCGTCGCTGGGGGGGGAGGGCGGGGCTGCGGGGCTGCGGTTGCTTCTGCTCCTCTCGACGCCAAGGAACATGGTGGCGTCGAATACCCAATTCACATGGCAGCGTAAAGGTCCCTTTAAGCTTAGGTCCCTTAGCAGAAGGTGCCTGTAGTAAACGGCGTTCTTGATCACACGATAAATAAACAGAGCAGTTTAAGTTGATGTCGATTGCATTCCTGCTAAACTGCGAGAGGAGCACGTGATAAACAATTATTCCTCGAAATCGGTTTGACGCGCGGTTTTGAATGTTATGTGTGCACATTTAACACCTAAATATTATTTGTTTTTGCTTTTGCTGCACTTTATTTATTTTTTTCTCTATGTCTGAGGGTGCACCTAAATGAGCCTTACTTTAAAAGGTCCGATTCGTCTGGTGGCCACACTGGCCCTAAATCATCTGCATTTACCAGTGTCCATTGCGAGGTGGGCGATCCTTTTTCTGTTTAGCAGCTCCATTTTTTCGCAAAGTTCTCACCGAAATAGCTAAATAGTGCGCGGCAGAAACGAACCACGTCGGAGTCTCATGGTTACGCCAGCCACGCTATCGAAAGGGATGAACGACGACGAGGATAAAAGGTCCTGCATGGGCGGGGAGTCAGGACGACTCGTCTACGACCTTGAAAAATAGCTCGCAGTGGTCCATCGCGTTCGGGTTTGTAGCAGACATTGTTTTCCACGTGCCGCCGCTGCTACCTGCTAGCTGGAGTATGCGTTCCTCGTTAATGTATTACCGTAAAGTTCCGAAAGAACGCCCACCCAAAATGAAGAGACTAATGGTGAAAAACATGGGGTGGGCTATCTTTGGGGACGTCACAGCAAAACCTTATCAAAAATTAATGATAAACACCCTGGCACTGGACTACAAACCACATGACGCGGGAACTGATAGCGCAGATCGCGGACACCGCAAATTCGCGTTTCACGATGCGATAAACACGGGAATTCGGTACAAACTCCCGTGTCACGGGAAAGAATACCGCAGGTTACGGACGCAGCAGACTCGCAATCCACGGTGCGAAGGACCCGCGCAAACCCACCGAGAACTCGCATCTCACGGGAACGAATACCGCAAATCGCGGATGCAGCAGATGCAAGTTCGTATGGTGCAATAAACACGCGGGAACCCGCTACAAACTTGGCTGTCTACCGATATCGTGTGCGCAGATCATGGACAAAAACGCAGGAATCCGCGACACACTCGTTTGTTTTGGGTACAAATACTGCAGGTCGCAAACGCAGCCGAATCGTATTTCACGGTGCAATATACACGCGAGACCAACTCGCGTGAAATTGATATAGTGTGCACAGATCGCGGACAGAAACGCGGGAATCCGCTACAAACTTTATGTCACGGGAACAGATACCACGGAGCAGATACGCATTTCACGGTGCAACCTACACGCGGGAACAACTCGCGTGTTACGGGAGCCGATATCGCGCGTGCACATCGCAGACAAAAGCGTGGCAACCCGCTATGAACTCGCTTCTCAGGCTCGAGTTCATTTGCGTGGTTGATGCGATTCCCGTCAGACATCGCGTAATGTCCAACGGGAATCAGGGGTGGGCGATGTTTCGGAATTTTAATATTACAGATATTTAGCCGAAAAAACGGGATGGGCGATCTCTCGGGAGCGGGCGTTCTTTCGGAACTTTACGGTACTCCATCACATTTGTGTTCACAATCATTTCATAATTCGCTACTTATATATATTCAATTTGTTATAATGGATTAAACAAGATATATTCAGATATCTGTGACTTTTTTATTTTGAGTTCTTGGGTCCGAGGCTACTCCCTGTAGCTGTAAGGGAGCTTAGCGAGCTCCATTTAACACAGGACCTGCCTTAGCAAAAGGGACCTATATGCGCCGTGTGATCACGATCTCCAGCTCCCCTTACTACAGGTACCTGTGCCAAAGGTACCTTTACGCTGCCGTGTGAATTGGGTATAAGGCACCTATTTCGGCGGCGGCCGCAACTTCGGCAGTAGCGAAACATGGCCGTCCACGCCAGTACACTGCAGACGAACTAAGGGAGCAGAAGAACAACATTCATGCTTTCACATTCACAACTCATAAAAATTGCTTAAATGTCCTCGAATTTTTTTTTTTTTTTTGTGAAGGATATTTATATATATTATCTAAACTCAGCCATATATGACACTTGTTTTAGCTGTTTAACCTCAGGCTGTGTCTTTTTCAGTGACATAGGTCGTAAGCACTGCATAAGCATGGTAGCATCCCATGGATGTCATGAAATATGAGATTGCATTTAAATTTTGAATGAATGTCAGGTAAAACAAAACAAAAATATGTATCTGCATTATTGCACTTCATATTTTTTTAAATGGAAGGTGTTTTCTTAAGGTAATTTTTTTACAGAAATGCCATTTTTCAGTTTACATTTACATTTAATTAATATCTAAGGTTTTTCTTAGTATTAGTTTCCAGGCTGGTGTACTGATTTAGCTCCTTGTCCTGTGTGTAATTGTCTCCTCTGTGTCCTTGTGTTTTTCGTGCTGTTTTCCATCATGATTTCTTAGTATTTGGCTTTCTCGTTCATAATAGTATGGTGTATTTTCAATTGTATAAAATAAAATTACCGTAATATCCCGAGTCATCGCCCACCCCCTGCCGCCTGAAATTCATAGAAAAAGTGGGGTGGGCCATGTTTCGGTGGGTGAGCACAAAAAGTTAATAAAAGCGGAGAAAGCCGCCCAGTTTTCTCTCCGTATCTAGCGCTGCTACGCAACAGATACATTAAACTCAAAACTCGATTTAGTTTTATTGTTTTATAGAAAAAATGCTCACGAAAGAATGTTTTACTACCGCGAAGTCCGTTGCACGCATACGCGCTAGGAACGCCACCGATCTGCATAGAGCACGAACGTTTGTTCCATGAAAACACGTCACCACTATGTTCTCCTAGTTAGTAAAAAAAAAAGAGAAGAAAAGAAAGAAAATTCCGCAAGAAAATAGAAAAACCAACCAGGCGCAACGAGCGAGCAAGCGAGCGGACCAAAGAAGCGACGAAGAGCGATGCTGGGAAAGCGGAAAAGCCGGCGATCGCGTGGCAAATACTTTGGCGTCGGGCCAAGTCGGGCGCCTTGTCAATCACAAGCTCTTGCGCAACTTTCTTGTTTTTTGCGTACATGCGTGCGTCCGTGCACGGCGTGCTATCAATAGGGTTTGGGACGCTCTACTGACGTCTATGTAGGGCGTTCCAGAAAAGCTTTATTTACCTGTTGGCTTTGTCTAAAACATTGCACAACCGCGGTCGCGACGTGCGGGGAGAAGGAGCGGGTTCGCGGCGACCTTACTTCGGCGGAGACAGACTTCGACCTTACACTCCGCGGTTACATCCCAAAATATGGGGCGTACGCTTACCTCGCGATTCCCGACTGGGTTAATGCTTGTGTTATTTTTCCGATTCTTTTTTTTGTCGCATCGATATTTTTGTAAGCAAAACAAACTTTTATTTTGTTATCTTCATTGTTTTCTTTTCGCATGGATACACTACCACTTCGGAGTCGCTCACGCGAAAAATGCGTAAGCAAAGAGAGGGCCTTTCTCTCCGTTTTACTTTGTCACGGACGTCCTCCAACTGTAAGGTCCGCGGCCGCGTCATTTGGGTAGGATGAGTGTTTGCAGATCGCGGAGTCCGCGTTGGGGTATTTGAAGGGGTGGGCGATGACTCGGTGTTTTTTTTAGAAATCGATATTGGCCCAAAATTGGGGTGGGCGATGACTCGGGGATGGGCGATGACTCGGGATATTACGTTTTCCCACAAACAGAAAACTTGAAGGAAATGTACTTTTTTAATGTCAGTTGGTCTTTCAGGTGTGGGTTGTGTTATCTTTCCAGAAACTGAAACTGGTGGAGATGATGAAGGTGGTGAACCAGGAGAAACACAGGAAACTGAAGGAGAAGATGATCCAGAGGGTGAAGGAACATCGTAACGAGCGCAAGAAGGACGAGTTGAGGCAGCTGAAGCGACAGAAGGAGCTCAAGAAGAGGATATGCAAGGTCCTAGGCAAGATGAAGAAGAAGCCAACACCCTAGATGATACCGACACTCGTGTGTCCCCTGTATTGTACATAAAGTGAAACAAAAAGTGGCATCCCTCATGTTTTCTTGCCTTCTTTCATCATTTCTCAACATTGCAGGGTTGTTAAGTTTCATGAGGCAGAAACATGTATGAATTAGAATGAGGGTTTTTAATATTTTTCTGGCACAAATGCCTTATAGCTACCTTGTGCGGCTCCCAACAGAACATGCCCTGCACCTTTGCGATGCAACACTTCTTAGTTTGACACACTCTTGTTTGTATCAAAGTAGTGAATCAATGATCTGTGCGGCACCTTTTAAAATATACATAAGCTTCGACTCATTTTAATTTTTCTGTGCGGGACATGGAGCATCAAGAATGCCAAAGTGCTCGAGGGTGCATATTGCAGTATGTTAAGTCTTGAGGAAAAGAATGAGAGTTCTTGATTTCAAATCCCAAAGGTGTTTCACCCCTTGGGATACTGCTCTGTAACACTATTTATAGCGAAGCTGTTATACGCTAGGGTCTGGGAAAAATGCGTCCTCGCATGTCGGCAGAAAACTCCACATTGGTTGTGGCAAGTATGAATAAATAAACACAAAGAGAGGGGTCAAGTATGAATAAATAAAAACAAAAAGGTGGCAACCAGTGTGAGTCAGCCTTCCTTGGCATTATAGATAGTGAGGTACTGATCCTTGGTTATCATCTCTAGGCATCGTCTTCGAGGTCGTCCTAGAAGTCGTCCTTGAGGTCATCCTTGAAGTCGTCCTAGAGGTCGTCCGAGAGGTCATCCTCTAGGCATCGTCAGAAGTCGTCCTTGAGGTCGTCTTAGAAGTCGTCCTCAAGGTCGTTTTTTGAGGTCGTCCTAGAGGACAACGTCTAGGACAACCTCGAGGACGGTCCTAAAGGCCGTCCTCTAGACATCGTCCTTGACGTCGTAAAGATAACATCTTTGCTGGTCCTCCATCTGCACGTGAAATGGAAGGGCTCTACAATTTTTTTTCTCTTTCCAGTGTGCAGAATTGTGTGTTCTTCCGTCTGCTGTTATTTTTGGAAAATGACTAGCTGTCGTATCCAAGCAAGCGCCAGCCTAAAATGGAACGACACTTATTTTGAAATTGGGAATCACTGTTCATTCATATCGCTCTCACCTTGGCGTTTCTGAATCCGTTGAAATGTGAGCCCCCTTTGATTTTCGTCTGAAGCGTTAGTTTGAAATGAGCATGCCTCATGGCACATGAAGGAGGGGAAGGAAGGTGTGATGTGTTGGAATGCTGTCTGAAGAGTGTATGCAGGGTGCCTGCTAAAAGTTAGGCCAAGTAAACTAGAAAAACTATAACTGTGATCAGGAAACAGCAAAGCTTAGGGGAAAACCCTATGGTGCTATTATGACACTAGCAGGATACAACACGAGCTGTGCCGCTGTTGCTTGGCTTTTGCACTTACCATGGCGGGCATTTGGTTTTGGGCTGGGGTGCACTCATTCTTGTATGCTACCTTATATGCTGGAAACTGGAAGCAACAACTTGTGGGGGCCGTGTTCTTGTCGGGGCTTGTATGTTGATCATTCACAGCCAGCATAGGAATTGTTGACTGAAAGAGTTCATATGTTGAGTCTTTGCATTCCTTATATAGCACTTCATTTGAACTGATTAATGGCTTTCAAGGGCATCTTCAGGCTGCATGCTGAGCATGCAGCCCTTGGGTACTCGAGTAGAAGAGCATGCTTTATCTTTTAAAACATGAAATTCTTTTAATGCTCCCAAAATTTTGTTCGTAACCTATCAGTGCAACCCCAAAGCTTTTTCCGTTCGTCCGTCTGTGCATTTCCTGCTAAATTTAGCAGGGGAAGCGACGTCACGTGACCTATGCACCTTGGGGAAATTGATGGCACATGTCCTATATGTCAACTCAGGTTCTCCGCTAAATTTAGTGGGAAAATTCACATCTTGTTGCGAAAACATCAATTTAGTTTCCCCACTAAATTTAGTTGGAGATTGACATCACCTGACCTATACACCAATTCAGTTACCCACTAAACTCAGTGGGAAAACTCGCATCTTGTGACCTAGGCACAAACCCAGTTTCCCACTAAACTTAGCGGGGAAATCGACGTCACGTGACCTTTCAGCTTCCTTACTAAATTTAGTGGGAAAATATGTCACATGACTCACCAATTCCCTATAATGCATTTCTTGCATTAGAGAACTTTGAAAGTAAAGAGCGCTGCAGATTTTAAAGCATGAAGTGCTTTTTAAAGGCCGACGTACAACATCAGTTTTCTGCAGGGAAGATAATCAAGACTCTTAGTGCTCCCGTCTCCAAAGCTGCGAGGGGAGCCAAGTTGGGGCAAGCTAAAAAGTGGAGAGGATTAGGGAAAGGAAGAGGCGGGAAAAAGTGAGAAGCGCGAAGTGTACGTTGGCCTGTAACGCTACCCCCAATCCCACAATTTCGCCCGTCCGTCCGTCCACGCATTTTCCGCTAAATTTAGCGGGGAAATTGATATCACGAGACCTATTCACGAATTCAGTTTCTCAGCTAAGTTTAGCGGGAAAATTGATGTCACGTGATCTGACGTCACGGGACATACAGATCAATTCAGTTTCCCCGCTAAATTTGGTGCGATAGTGGCGTCACGTGACCTATACAGCTTGGGGAAATTGACGGCACGTACGTGTCGACTCAGTGGAGTTTCGTAGACCGCGTTCTCCCACCGCTAAGCTCCGCTAAGCCCTCTGCATGAAGTTGCTACCGCGCCTGCGCGAATGCCTTGCGAGACCCGGATCTCGTAGCGGGTTGCGGAGAGCGTTGTGGGACACGGAAACATCAATCTAGTTTTTCCGCTAAATCTAGCGGGCAAACACTCATGCATAATAGAAATTTAAAAATAAAATAAAGGTCGCAAACTTTTTTTTTAATGCATAAGGCTTAGTTCAATAGACCTTTCCCTAAATTATCGAAGCATCAAAGATAATAGGGAGTTGTAGTAGACCGTTTCCGCAGCCCGCTAAGCACCCGGATGCGGCGCTACGTAATCCGCCAGAAGAGGCTTGAACTATGCAGAGAAGGCTGGCGGCGCGCACGCGCAGCTGCGACGTTTTCTTTACAGATAGCGTAGCGGAGGACAAAAACGATCTACTACAACTCCCTAATGTTGGGAACATAGGTACAGGCGCTGCACGCACTCGCCTTCTCTGTTCAAAATATTCGAAGTAAATAACCAAAATAAAGCGTTTGTAGAACGCACGTGCAAAGTGCCATTTGTTTTCGATGTTTGCTTTCGAAGAGTTATACTGCTGCAGACGCCAACACGCGTAGCGCGTGTGCCTACTTTCCCGAAATTCTCTGATGTTCGCGTAATTCTGCAAAAAGTATATTAGTTGTAGTGTGGTGCCTAGCTGTAGTCGCCATGTATTTATACAAGGAGGAACTCTCAGGAATCTGGAGCGAGCCGACGTCATCCGCTTTGAAGCCGCGCCAAACGGCACCTTAAATCCTTTCTCCAAGTGAAGCTAGCTCCCAGGCTATGAAACCACGCGAAAAGCCCAGCCGATCGGCACCTCGTTTCCCTGATCCCAAAGGAGCTGGAGTAAAGCTGATGGATTTCGGCTTCGGTCCCATTGGCTGGCGCGCGTCGACGAGGCTCCCATTGGCCACTGCGCGTCAGTTTCAACGACCGCCACCCCATGGCGCTGCGTGTCCAGAAAACAGAGAGAAGTATATGGGAAGCCGGTATGCAAACAAAATCAGCATTGGAGATGTAGCAGGTTGTGGAAGACAGATATCGATAAAGAGAGTCTCTATGATAATTCAAGGGGAGTTCCCTGCTATTTGAAGCCAGAACGGGAGTGTTGCGGACTAAGACATATAGAGCTAGATATCAGGAGGTAGACACCGTGTGTGGAGCTCGCGGAGAGGAGGAGGAGACGGCTGAACATTTGATACTTTACTGTAAGGGGCTTGACCCTGTAGTGGCTGAAGAGCCTATTAATATAACAACCGCACTGGGATTTAGGGATGGTGAGGGGAAAATAGACATGGGGAAGGTGGAGATAACCAAGAAGAGATTATCTGACTGGTGGCATAGGTCAAGGGAAGGGTGAATATTTTCCTATTCCCTTCCGGGCGACCCGTAGGGCGGAAGGTGTGTGCACCCGGTTGCATAGAGGCGCCTCCGTCGTACGGACCGTAGCTTTTAAGACTAAATATCTAGATTTGTAACTCGTAAATTAAATAGCTTAAAAAATATATACTGGCTAGGTGGCGCAAGCCGCCGCCCGATTCAAAGGGTTCAGCCCCATCCATCCATCCATCCATACATCCAGCGGCTCCACCGCTTCACGCCCAAGGTCGGCGCGCCGAGGACAGCGCGCGCTAGACCGTCGACGCAAGTACGCCGCAGACGAAAGAAGGGAGCGGAAGGGCGTCGTGCATGCTTTCGCATTCACAACTCATAAGAAGTGCTTAGGTGTACCTCGAGCCTTTTTCAGTAGCGCTCTGATATATATATATATATGAAACGTTGACCAGATGTTATCTGCTAGAAAACCAATTAGCTCAAATTTACCAATCAACTTTTCTTCCTATGAATATTTGTCTTAGGTAGCACATTCCAATCGGAGATTCGTTTCCCGTCGCAAAATAAGCCATAAACAAATGTTAAACAAAAACAAACAAACAAAAAGTTTTGTTCTGTTTTGTGCTATTCCATGGCTAATTGGAGCGGTGAAGGGCTCGAGGCACTGAAGCTAAGACACAGGAGAGCTACAAAAGCTGTATGTCTCCATGAAATGTGGGGCGTTGCCGGAGCGGCACGAAATCTCCGTGTCACGTGGTCGTAGCAAAGATGCCTCACACTGACGTATCTTCGAACACGCTCCAGAGCGTTCGGCGTTCTTTTCTTGCCTCTGGACAGCCTATATCCGCAACTAAACAGAGTGGAGCAGCATATTTTCTTTCTAAAATATATCAACTGCCGTGGCGTTCCTCCGAATGCCTCTTCCTCGCACGTTGGTTTCTCCAACGTGCTTCAATGCAATGCGTAAAAGCTTTACGCACCTTCGTTGCAATCGCTGCAATAGTTGCCACTTTCTTCACTCACGCTCACGGTACTAATTTTTTTTTTTTTAGAATATGATCTACATATTTGCAAACTTTTCTCAGTGTTTCTTTCTTAAATTGTTTTTAACACTCTCCCTCTTGGATATATTGCTGAGTTTACGATAATTACAAAGAGTTTTTTTTTTGGTAGCTTTTCGAAGATGTCAATGGTATTAGAATATCTCAAATAGGTAACATAAAAGCTTGCGATACTTTATCGATTTTCGTCGAAGGGACATGATAGGACAATTTGTAGCAAATATTTGTTAGATGTTAGATTACGTTTTAACTTAATTAATACCTTAAACGATCACTGAACGAATACCTGACATGCTAGACAATAGACAAAAATACAAGAGGCAATAATTTTCGTGATCAATGTATTTCTACAACGCCTTTATAATCCTAACGTTATTATTATTTTTTAAATCTTCTACAATCTCTTGTTGTGAAGATAATAGAAAAAAAAAATGGCTTTTTGAGAAAATTGATTTTGAACTTGCAAGATTTTCGAAACACAGTACTTATTCAAATGACCATAACGCCTCCTCTCTCTTGAGATACAATATTTAATTTATAATAAAAAAAAAGCTCAAGCTTTTCAAAGATATTCACTATTGATAGAAAACCTGAACTGGGTCACACTACAGTTTTCCGAAACTTGCCGAAAATCGCCAAGAAAACCAGTGTCTTTTTTAAAATAAGTATTAAAAAAACCATTAAACATTCAAAGTCATTGAGCACAATAATCCATATTTTATGCTGTCTCTAAAGAGTTCAAACCATGGTGGATTGAACGCGGTTACTTTTGCAGGAAAGAAAGTGGAAGGTCAAACATGCGATCCCTGACAGACAGGAAATTAGTTTGCGTTCCGCCCCTGCCGCTTGAATGGTCCAAAACTCCAAAACCTAAAGCACGCCGAATTTGCCGGTTGCGCCGTCTTTCATTTCAGAAATGCCTCAAACACATATATGTATTTTATTTCTAAACTTTCAGAAATTACTTTTTCAGCCTGCTCGATTTGAAAGGAAATCCCCCAGATATATTGCACGTGTCCGCAAATCGTAGATTAGCTTGCAAAACTACCACATCTTTCGAACACATTATTTTAAACTGCCCAGTAGATCGCAAGGAATACTGTTGAAAGTATGCCCAGTACAACACAAGGAATGCCGTTGAAATTTCTGGCAAAACCAGAACAGCCACTTGGAAGGCGGGGGGGGGGGGGGGTATTTGCTTTCTAGTAGTTTTTATAGACTTCGGATGAAGGAGTGCTTCGGTTGGATACGTTCATACGACCAGGGGCGGATTTAGAGGGGGTCCGAACTGTCCTGACCCCCCCCTTTATTTCTGCATGTGTAAAATTTAGGGCGGAAACGAGGAGAGGGGAGGGGTTCCTAAACATATGGTGCGCTGACCAACACCTGACCCCCCCCCCCTCAGGAAATTCCTGCATCCGCCCCTGCATACGACGGATACATTTTACTGGATGATCACAACTCTGGTCATTTTGTTACCCCCGCGGTCAATATAAGCTGCTACACTCAGTCCGGTCTTCTTCTGCGTCTGTGTCTATCCAGAAACTCTTATTTATCTGTCGATATGTCAGAGTTCAAAGAATTGGAACGAAACTTGCGTTCCATCACTAGTCTGGACCAAACCTATTTCAGAAACTGGCACATACGCCATCGAAGGATGATGGTGGCAACTCCGCCATTTTACTGTCTGATGATGCAACGGGCGTATGCCTTGGCGTCTCATAATGTGTAAGTTCTTCTTTGACTATAGTGTCCTACTGGCATTTTACCGCCAAAAGCCCAAAGATTGTTTTGAAGGTAAAAGGGACATCAGAACTAAAGCCGTCCAGTGAAGGTCTCGTTCTAATTCTCGAGCTCTTCAACAAAATCTTAACGCGTGCGTGGCGGCCTAAAGACGAGGCTGTCGGGTGAGGGCACTTGACAACCGACTTCGTGCGTGGAGGCTCGTATAAGCGGAATTCAAGATGGCGGACGCACGTGTCTTTGTTTTGCGGCGCTCGCCTTAAACACACTGTCAACCTAAGGGAACTTAAATGACTGAACACCTTCTAAGAGCGATCGCTGTTGTGGGCTCTTCCCACCACTAGAAACGATGTCTGTTGTTGATGTAGTAGTAGTAGCAGTTAATGTAGTAGTTGTAGTAGCAGTAGTTGTTGTTGATGGTAGTTGTAGTTGTTGTCGTTGTTGATGTTGTGGTTGGCGATCTAGGGCGTACGTCGTAGATGTTGCCAAACTTTTTTAAAAAGATCGCCAGCCGCCCACGGGAACTCGAACCTGGGTCCTCTGCGTGCGAAGCGGGAGGCGTCACCACTAAACTACGCCACGGCATTTTTTTTTACAGCGGAGTTGTTAAGGGCAAGTTTCTCCAGTATCGCGTGTCTGCCAGCAAACAAATGATGACACAAAACTCTAGACAGCTACCGCCATCTATGAGCGACGGCGGCAACCAGACAACCGGCAAGTTGCCGCCGTCGCTTATAGATTGCGGCAACCTTCCTGCCTTTCCACTCTAACTTGCCGACTTGCGGCCGGCCATTACTTCATTCCCACCATATGAACAGCTTCGCTGGTCTTCCTTCTTCACCAAAGCGGAAAGGCTGAAGTTTTTTTTTAGAATTAATTTACGTTACATAATTAAAGGAATGCTGAACCAAACATTTCAGTGTCCATAATAAGTGGCGCACGATCTTTCCCCGAGCCAGCAGCCGCCGGTGTGCGCGAGTACAAGCAACGAAAGGAGAATAAATAGAGACAGGCTTTTCGTCTCCAGAGTGGGGTCGAGTGTAAAAGGTAGGCGATTTATTGGTCGAACAAGCACGCAGCTTTTACTTGTGGAGATGAAAAGCATGTAGTCTCCTGGGTCATCGAGTATCCGAGGCAACAAAGCCAGTTTGTCGTTGTAAGTGGCTCACAGTCGTCTGCTGTGCAAGCATAGGCGTAGACTTCCGGGGCGGGGCATCGGGGCTCGTGTCCTTCCCGTGAGATCCAAGGGGGGGGGGGATGCAGACCCTTCCCCCGGGCCCGGGCCATGATCTTTACCGAGACGCTCTTTACGTGCCATGTAACGAGCTTCTAGTAGTGGCAGTAAACAAAATAATGCCCACTGTTGCCTTTATTGACAAAATACATGGGAAATGGAATCCCAGCGTGCTTTCGCTAGTTTCAATCTCCAGTTCTAACGCAAAGGTAACGCGCACCCCCCCCCCCCCCCCCCCCCTTGGGAAAATTGAAAGTCCACGCCGCTGTGTGCAAGTCACATTTCGTGTACCGCAGGGATCGGTCCTATAGGGCCACTTCTCGCTCTGTTGTGTATTAATGATATCACCGAAGAAGTAGTGTCGCAGATGAGACTGCTCGCAGATGACTGCGTTTTATAGGGACGTCGCTTGTGTTGAGGACGCTAATATCATACAGCGGGATCTTAACCGAATTAACCAGTGGTGCCTCAGATGGCGTATGCAGTTAAATTTAGGGGAAACTGTTTTTATGTCATTCACAAGGAAAAAGACGTACGCTGCTTCTTATGTTATGAATAACAATATTTTATCAAGAGTGTTAGACTATAAATATATAGGGTAAATTACACGACTGACCCAAAATGACATACCCAGGTTGATTACGTAGTGGCCAAGGCTGGTAAAACGTTAGGTTTCTCCGTCGTAACGCTAGAAACTTCAATAGAGACACTCTGGAATTGCTCTATAAAACATACGTCAGATCAGTATTACGCATGTGTCGTCTGGGACCCACCTACAGCACGTGACAAAATAAAAACTAGAAAAACTCCAGAACTTAGCCGCTCAGCGCGACACGCACAAAATATATCTTAAAATGGGAGTTACTCGAAACTCGCAGATGGCATCGTTTGAAGTTGTTTCACAGCATTTACCATTCGACAGTTGGCACACAAAGAGACATGTATATAATGCGACCCTCACTATCAATCGGAGCGTGTTGACCATAGTTTAAAGGTGCAAGAAATTTCGTTCAAAACAGAGGTATTTAGGATGTCATTTTTTCCAAGAACTATCTTTGAGTGGAATCGATTGTCTCCGTCTGTGGTTGGTGTACTATCAGATGATGATCTTTTTTCCATGGTAGATTGAAATCAAGCTTGAGTTCTTTATATTAGCTTGCATTCCTTTGCATGGTTTGTTTTATATGTTTTGTTTATCAGCTTCCATTTCCTTGTATGGTTTATAAGGTTTATCTGTTGTTTGAATGATTCATCTGTCGTGGAGCCGAGGTGTAACTGACACCCCCTTACTGGTATGCCTGAGTTGGCGCTGTGGGTATTGTATAAATAAATAAATAAATAAATATTCTCCTTTGCTCGGAGCTCATACATTTCAGTGTCAGCTTAAGCGTCAATGGAGAACTATGACGTCACTTTCGTTAGCGTGTGCTCGCGCACATCGTCCGCCACTTATTGACAACTAAAATGTTTGGTTCATTGTCCCTTTAAACTTAGGGTTTTGTGTACGCAATACCATAGCCTAATCTATACTCACAAAGCCTCCGGCAGTTCGGACGACGTAGCCATATATAGCTCCGTCGTCGAACTGCCAGGTTTGTTCCGGGCACTCTATAGAGTGCCCGGTCGCAGATTTGGAGCTCGAGGATCTGGTAGCACGGAGCACTTCTCGGGGAACCAGTGACGTCGTCAGCGCACAGCTTTCGCAGCGGCGAGGACACGAAACATGGTTTTCAAACCCGACGAGAAAAGAAGCGGCAGCGCGAGGGACGCGAGGAGCACGAGCGGACATTCCATCGCTCGCGAAAAGTGTGTTTCGGCGCCTCGCCGCAGCGGGGCGCCCGTCACCTGGCTCTCCTCTCATCCGTTGTCTGCCGCTCTAATACCACTGTACGCGCTCCCTTAAAAAAAAAAAGAAAGAAAGAAAAAACAGTTGTTATAGCACTGTTAATGCCAAGAGCCTGTGTCGCGGGAGACGCGCTTTCACGCGCTCCGGAACAAAAAACAACAACAAAAACAAGAAACAAAAGCGTTTTAAGAAGAGCAGAGAAGGGCGACTCCATCTCTGTAGTCGATCGGCTCGAGCGGAGAGCGCGGTGCGGAACGCCTGCCATGCGTTTTCTCTGTCGTCCGCTACAGGTCAGATGTCTGTTTTGTTCCAAACGCTTTTGTTCACGCACTAGTGCAAGAACTATCGATATCGATAGTCGCCAGAAATCTGACTATCGATAGTAAAAACTATCGATAGTACTATCAATAGTCGACTATCGATAGTAACTATCGATAGCACTATCGAGTAGTCTGACTATCGAAAAACTATCGATAGTACTATCAATAGTCGACTATCGAAAAACTATCGATAGTACTATCAATAGTCGACTATCGAAAAGCTATGGACAGTACTATCGATAGTCGACTATCGAAAAACTATCGATAGTACTATCTATAGTCGACTATCGAAAAACTATCGATAGTACTATCGATAGTCGACTGTCGAAAAGCTATGGATAGTACTATCGATAGTCGGCTTATCGGAAAACTCTCGTTAATCGCGACTGTCGGAAAACTATCGATAGTCGACTATCGTAAACCTATCGATGGTACTGTCGACGATTTACTATCGATAGTTTTGCGACACTAGTGGTTTGCGTCGCTCCCACTTCTCTTTTTACGCTTTTTTTCTTCAAATGGGACACCAACTAGCCCAGGCACTTACCATCCCAACTTTGGTTCAGCTTTCAGTGATGACGAAGACGGGAGTTTGGGCAGAGAGAGAGGAGAAAGGGAGGCGAGCGGCGGTGCGGTAACTGTGTTCGCTATAATCAATCGTTGCAACTCAAGAACGAAGGGCGAGGGTAAGACGGGCCGGGAGGAGGAAGCAGACGGAATGCTGGAGAAGAGATGAGGAAACCTCCTTATCTCTTTAGCGTTCCATCTGCTTCCTCCTCCCCGGCCCGTCATTACCCTCGCCCTACCTTCTTGAGTTGTAACAGACTATAGTGATGCAAAACCATCGATAGCACTATTGATAGTATTGATAGTCGCCAGAAATCTAAGTATCGATAGTAAAAAACTATCGATAGTCGACTATCGAAAGCTGTCGAAAAACTATCGATAGTCGACTATCGAAAAACTATCGATAGTACTATCGATAGTCGACTATCGAAAAACTATCGACAGTACTATCGATAGTCGACTATCGATAGTTCTGAGACACTATCGATAGTTTTGGAAAAACTATCGATAGTATCGACAGTCAATTTACCGATAGTTTTGCATCACTACCACGCACGCACCCCACGCTGCGGGAACGCGACGTCGAGGCCCAACGACTTCGCCGTGACATGTCGCCATTTTGTCGCAGTTATCGCTCTGGCTGCACTGTGCATTACCACAGGACTACTCGATTTTCCTGCTTGGCAATGCCTAAATGTCTTATTTAATAATACCGTGAATAAATTGAGAAAATTTGTCCTGAAACCCTACTGTCGGCGGCAGCAACAACAAGTGTGCGGTGTCGCGATGTAAAAGGAATTTCACTTATGGCATCTGTCTGCCACGCGCCCTTACTAATTATTTCCTGTTCCATGCACTACGTGTAAGAGAACAGCATTCTGAAAAGTGCTCCAGCTTTAGAGGGAATTCATTCTTGTAAGGCGAGCAAAAGACTTTCTGGTTGATTCTCTCGTCAACTAAACAAACGGCAGAAAGCAGAACTTTCGGGCTCATACGCTCCCAGGGAGTCTACAAGCACTGACCTACCGACCTTTTTATGCGAAAATGGCGTCCTCCTAGTCGCTACGAAAAGTTACTCCTCTTTCTATCCAAGTGTCAACCTATGTCCTTTTCCATCGAAAA
The DNA here is from genome assembly GCA_037355805.1 of Ixodes ricinus. Taxonomy (NCBI): domain Eukaryota; kingdom Metazoa; phylum Arthropoda; class Arachnida; order Ixodida; family Ixodidae; genus Ixodes; species Ixodes ricinus. The sequence continues at coordinate 83,255 of JAZHYW010014714.1, forward strand.
CCCATCGCGCGTTTTATGAGCCTGCACAGAGCCGAGAGTAGTTGTAATACTGGCATAGACCCCTTGCAGAAAACCCGGCAACAGTGCGTCTCGGCCTGGTAACCATGGCAACAGCGAGGCGGGCAGCAGCTGCGTGACATGGTGAAGGAAAGCAGGTCGCAACCTCGCTGTGCGCCAACCGAGCTTTAGGCGCTTCATGTGTTGCTTTAAAGGGTAACTGCAAAGAAAAAAAAGTTTTTTTAAACAGCCTTTATGGGACAAGCATGTCACAAAACAAATCTTCCGCGAGAAAACAAATTTTTTCTAGCAATATTTACGCCACAGGACGTAATTTAGTCGGAGTCACAACTTCTCCACATTTGAAACTCCCGCTCTTTCGACGCGCGCGGAGTGGCTGCTATACGTCACTTCGTGACGTATAATACCAACTTTGTGGCGCGCGATTTAAAACGGACGAAATAGCCGCAAACTAAAATCAGTCCCGCGCAATAAATATTGCTGTAAAAATTTTAGTTTTTGTTGGAAAAATTGTTTTGTGACATGCTTGTCCTAATTAGGCTGTTTAAAAATACACTTTTTGTTCTTTGCAGTTACCCTTAAGGACGGTTTGCGCTCCAGAGTTGCAGTGAAGATGCCAACACAGGGCTGTGTCCCGGTCTGCACGCAATATGGATACACTGACAAATTCGGACGGAACGGAGTACTTATTTATCAGTGTGTCGAACCGAAAAAATACGGGTTCGGTTACGGTTCAGGTTCAGGTAAATTTATTTTGTTCCGGTTTAGTTCCGGTTCGATTAATTCGATCCGCGAACCGGTTCGCGAACCGGTTCGGGCCGCTGAACCGGTTCGGAAATTATAAATGACAAATGGCAACATCAAAATAAATTACAAATAAAACATCTGAAATCAGCACATACGAAACGGGATACATCGTCGAAACTTGTAGTGCATAACGTTTATAAAAGCCTGTAGCGCAATGCAAGCGGCAAACAACGACTGTCTGATGACAGGGCTGTCTGTCACGGGCGCTAACTCCAGCGTCTGCTGAGCGTTGGTTTGAGCGCACGCGCCCGCTTGAGTCCCATGACTACGCTGGGCAGGCGACGGAAGCAACAGAAGCTCGGCAGATCCTTTGTCAAATTCGAAAGTGCGCGCAGCTTCGCTTCTCCGCGAGCGACTAGGTTTGTATCCCTGTTTTTTTCCCCCGCATTTATCGAGTTTCCGGTACGAAAAAATACGGCATGTAAATCTTGACACTTCATAGCTCGATATACTCTGACCGGTGGTTGGGGCAGCGAAGAGCAGATATAATTCATGAATGCTCATTTCAACTGTAAATAAAATTTCTTTCTCTCCCTCAAACATTATCAAACTCCACAGCCTTTTCTTTTCTCATTCCGATGGAAGCAAGCTTCAAGAACTCGCGCGTTCTAGAAACGTGTTATGAAATGAGCACACAGCAGCATTTAGGATTTACGAGATTGTAGGAAAATGAAATCCCGTGACGCGATTTTTTTTTTTTTTGCACAGCCTTCCAATTTTTTTCTTCCGTGCAAGCCGCGACCAGCGCAATACTGGTTCCTATGTCAAGATTCATGGATGCAGCGTTTGTCAAGATTCATGGACGCAGCGTTTATATTCCTAAGACTGAGTGGAGAAGAAAAATATGTAAGCGAGGTGTGTGTCAGTTGACGGCACTTAAAAAACAAATGGCATTGATAGCACATTCATTGTCAACAGCGCGTGGCCGAACCGTTTTGACATGAGCCGGTAACCGTTATTTTTTTCCCGGTTCAGTTCCGGTTCGGGTTAATCGCGATAACAATATAACGGTTCGGGTTCGGGTTCAGTTCCGGAAAAAATACCGGTTCGGTTCCGGTTTTCGGTTCGGTTCGGTTCCGGTTCGACACCCTGTTAATAGAGAGTTTTAGTAGATCGTTCCGATACCTCCGATACCCCGATAACAATACTATATATGCAAGCGCAAAGGCGGAGGCAGAGTATCGGGTATGGTTATCGGAGTCATCGGAACGATCTACTAAAACTCTCTATTTATACCTATCGGACCGCGCCCGCTGCCGCGACCGTTTGGCTAACCTCGCGAATTCGCATGCATTTGCTTAATGAGGATAATATATTGGTTCTGCATTATATTGCTTGGCGTTTTCTTTACTATTGCTGTTAGCCAGGTATATGTTTGACGCGGATAAACGAACGTCGGTTTTACCCGACGGATCCGTTGCCTTTCGGCCGGCCTCACGATTTTGCATGCAGTTGCTTCGTCCACTACGATGTTATTTCATCGCACATTTATTTGGTGTTGCTTGGTAGACACATACCATTGGCGAGGCTAAACGAGCAGTCGAATTCCCATATCAGTCCTGCGAACATTTTCTATACTTTAAAAATAAACGAGCGAAAAATAAAACTTACCTCGCAGGCGCGTTTTTTTTTAAATATTTTTTCATGTTATTGAGGCATCCACTAACACCATGTTACTTTATGCTTCCATGCAGAATTGGGACAGCACCGCATTAGGTTCCCCTTGAGGGCATCTTTTTATGCAAGTTTAGTGGGGACTTGCAGACACATCATGATTAGTCATATTTGTCATGATTTGTCATTATCTCACCATCTTTGTTTTCAGGTTTCATACCTAGCAAGGTTATTTTCCAGCCGGCGGCGGGAAACAGCCGCGTTACTTCATTTGCCATGTCACGTTTTCACGCAGAGCCAGCGGGCCGAAGAAAAAACATTCCTTCACCATGGAGAGCGCGCACACTGTTGCCCGAGGCGCACGGAGTTGTCACACTTTTGAAAGGGGCTATTCACTCTCAATACGATGCCATGTCTTCTTCGATGCTTATCTTTATCTGTATTTTTGTTTTTATTTGTGGTTTTGATAAACTTAAATATACTCAGCTTGTAACTTCTCCTCAACGCAGAGAGCAAGGCCATATTCCAAAATTTACTTGATCCTACTCCAGGGTAAGGGTATTTGTACTTTGGCGTTCTAAAATCTACCCGCGTCCAGCGTTTTTCAATCTGTGTTGTCACGTGACACGACCCGCCGGAGTAACTCGGATCCATTTGGGTAAGATTTGGAACGCAGCATATAGCCGTCTGCTACTTACCCAGGAGTTGCGGTGACGTCAGAAGGACACCGAGCTCTGATTGGCTTTGGTTGAAAGGATAATGGGTAGACCTCAATGCCTAGATGGCTTGAGGTCTACCCACTATTTTTCAATCAGCCGGAAAGAGCTCAGCGTTCTGACATAGTCGCAACCCCAGTGCAAGAAGCAGACGAACTTGCGCTCCGCATAGTCACGTGTAGCACTTCTGAATAAAACCAGGCATTTGTAACGAAGCGATATAAAATTCGAGCTGATAAGACTGACAGTTGACGTTGGAGAAGATACCTAGCCTCTTCAGGGCTTCCCGGGGTTCACCTTCGTGTTCGTTGTCGACTCATTAAATACCGAATGAACGAAAGAATGCATATGCTCCTGAGAAAGTGAGGGAGTGGATGAAGAGCGGCGGGGGGGGGGGGGGGGGAGGGGGGAGAGAGAGAAAGGGAGGGAGGGGAGGGGGTCAGAACGCCGAGCTCTGGTTAGAATGAATATATAGTGGGTAGAGCTAAAGCTAGCTGCCTTTGTCTCCACTGCACTCGTCCAACGCGTTCGAACGCGGAACGTCGGCGTCTGGCGTTTGGCTTTCGCATTCGAACGCGTTCGACGAGTGCAGTGGAGACAAAGACAGCTAGCTTTAGGTCCGCTTATGGCAAGAACATCCATTGCGTCAGAACATCCATCAAGTCAAAACATCCAAGAGGTCACGTGACACCAGAGTCAGAACATCCAACGAGTCAAGACATCCATCCGAGTCGAAACATCCATCGAGTCAAAACATCCATCGAGTCAGAACATCCATCCGTGTCTAAACATCCATCGAGTCAAAATATCCATCGAGTCAGAACATCCATCAGAGTCGAAACATCCATCTGAGTCAAAACATCCATCGAGTCAGAACATCCATGAGAGTCAAAACATCCATCTGATTCAAAACATTATTATTTGAATTGAAAAGAAAAACAAGATATATATGCATTTTTGCCGGCTCGAGACTGCGAATTTTGCCAAGTGCCAGTTTCGGGGATACACCTGATCAACCACCTTGGTCAGTGTCCTGGATGTAGGGTCCCTCGTATTCGTGATTTTATTTTGTCACTGAGTATATTTGGCTATTTGTCATCTGCAGTCCCGACATTTCAGGATGTCCTTAACTATCTGGACAGAATTACAATCCTTGGAGTTCTTCCGTAGAATGAACTGAACAGCACGCATGGGCCAGTTTCCTTGAATAAAACTCTTTGAATGCCTCACGATGTCTCGGTGTCTTATTCAACCAAATGACTTTATGCGAACGATATGCACTACGTTGTGTCTGGTAGTAGTAATCGTGACAAAAATGAGTGTATAGACACTACGACAGGGTACAAATACCTAAAAAGTTATAATACATGAAAAAACAAAACTGTAAAATTTGTTCTAATAGTGCTTCCGTAATTTAAAAACTACTATTTATATACAATTGAGCAAATCCATGTAGAGTGCTTTGTCTGAGAGTGAGACTAACTTTAAAAAACCACGAACTAAAGCTACGATTCTCTCGGAATAACGTTACTGATCACGGCGAACGTCTGGGACAAGAGTGTCTTGAAACAATTCAGAGGCTTAACACAAAAATGGAAGCAATTGACTGGCGAGGTGAAATTAATTTCTCTGAAGGGCTTACGTTGCATAATTCACCGACAACAGTATTTTGAGTCCCTCGAGCAATCGCGCAGACTCGGAGCCAGCCCATCGCGCGCTCTGCTGCTCCCACCCCAATGTAAAAAAAAAAAAAAAAAGTTTTTTTTTAATTAATGCGGTGAAGCAAAATACTTTTAAAACAGAGCCATTCTGTCTTGAAAAATGTTTCACCATCACAAGCTTGAGAGTGCTCTAACTTTTCATGTGAATAATAATATCGTTCTTTTCATTTGGATGATTTTTATCACGTTGCTTTTGAATGAATTGCTAAAATTTGTTACCCCACATTGCCTGAAAAAAATACGTTTTTCTTTCCGAACCTCTTAGGAACGCATTGACATACACCAAGCTAAAATAAAAAAAATGGCTGTCACACTGGTTTCTTCCAAAGGCGATCTAAATGCCTAGCATTTTTATATGGATTCAAACGGCCTTGTCCATTGTCTGTGGGTCACGTAGCTGCCACGAATCGCAGAGTAGCGTGCTCTCGAGCTGCACGGGTCAAACGACAGCAAATAAAACGCCACCCTAGACGGCAAAGCAGCGTATTTTACCGGCAATGCAAGTAAATTCCAATCTTAAACCACGTCGCGTGATCACGTAACATTACCGCTCGCCGCTTTCGAGAGCCATTGCCACTGCGCCGTCGTGTCCTACCTGATTTTATTACGGAGTGGACCACCAAAATACTGTTTTATTTTACGCTCCGTTAAGCTACAAGAAAGACACAGGGTCACTGACGAGCGTACACCCTCTAATACAGTGATAAAACAAAAGAAAAATTATTTCGCTCCGTTTACATGCCCCTGACGATATTAACTTTAATATTTTGTTTATTTATTTATAAATAAAAACTACAGACCATGAGTGGTTCAAGCAGGGATCAAGGAAAACAACAGCAATGATCTTACAAAACAGAAAATAAACAAAAAGTAACTAACACTGGTAGAGGAAAATTGAAGAAATCGGAATCACAGAATACATATAAAAACGCACGTTTACTGAATAGCCTAAATAACTGACAAGGTCTCAATGAGATAATAAAATCGTAAAGGCAGTTCACAGCTCGAATAATAGTAAAGAAATAAGAACATATCCTATCCACTTCCGTCAAATAACGAACTCAATTTTGTCCTTCATAAATGATTAAATTTTATCTAGGAGCGTATGCAAACGGTCCTTGCTTACCATATCGTCAAAAGTCGTTTACACAACAGCTCTCTCCTTTCAGGCAAAAAACGATAGAACATTCAACTCGTCAAAATATTCATGACAGCCATCCGAGTCAAAACATCCATCCATCGAGTCAGAACATCCATCCGAGTCTAACCATCCATGGGGTCAACACATCCATCGAGTCAGAACATCCATCCGAGCCTAAACATCCATGGAGTCAAAACATCCATCGAGTCAGAACATCCATCCGAGTCAAAACATCCATCGAGTCAGAACATCCATCGAGACAAAACATCCACGAATGGATGTTTTGACTCGATGGATGTTTTGACGCGTTGGATGTTCTGACTTGGAATCCTTTAGGTCTACCCCCTTAATCATTTGAATCAGAGGTCGGCGTTCTGACGTCTCCGCGAGCTCTCGTCTCCCTGTCTCCCTCAGTTTCTCCTATAGTCGGTGACAGGTCAAGAAGGAAGTGAAAGCTTCACCCACCTCCTTCAACTTTGGCAGGGCGAACGGTAGAGAGGAAGCCACCTCCTCTCCACTGTTCACTCTACTAAAGTTGAAGGAGGTGGGTGAAGCTTCCACTTCCTTCTTGACCTGTCACCGACTATGGCCAAACACTAAAAAAAAAGAAGGATTTTTTGTTTTGTTTTTTGTAACGTGCCTTAGAGAGCCAGTTTTGCAAGACCTGCGCATTTTGTGCGAATTTACTTTTCCGGTAGTACTTTGCAGTCGCCGCCATATTTTTGTGGCCAAAGGCTATTATAACAGAATGGCAGCGCAAGTTTGTCTGCTTCTTGCGCAGGGTTGCGTGACGTAAGAACGGCGAGCCCTGATTGGCTCAGATTGTAAAACAGTGGGTAGACCTCAATGGTAGCTGCCTTGAGGTCTACCCGCTCTCCTTCCAATATCAGAGCCAATCAGAGTTCGGTGTTCTGACGTCGCCGCAACCCCTGCGCGAGAAGCGGACCAACTTGCGCTCCGGCATAAACGGAATTTTTTATACCGCACTCGCTGCACTTCTGAATCGGAAGCAAACTTTCCTGCAGTGTGGTCAAGCGGATCGCAAATATGCATATATCAAACCACCGCAGCGACTGTTGCGCGCGCGTTACAGAAATCCGTGTCACATAACCTATATTTTCTGGACAAGAGTAGGAACTATATACACATGTTTTAAAGTTGAAATTTTACGCTTAGCAGACCTGCGCGAACTATACAAGGATTTGATGTTTTCTAGATCGTTTGTTATGACGAAGCGTGACGATTTTTGTGAATGACAGGGTACGTTAATGACGATTTATGTATGATACAAGCATTTCTGTGAGTTAATAAAGCTCACAGAAAAGCAACACCAACTTTCTATAACAACATTTTTTTTAATTGAAATTTTCTACTGCGAAGCCATACACCGAGTGCGGACTACAATCCGAAAAATACGGTAGGTATTTTCGTTCTTTGAGCACGGGGACGCGAGTGAGGCGCATTGCAGCGTGTCTCTTTTTGGAGCGGCGGCAACTATGGCCGAGCTCCGCGGTCGATCCCCAGATGGCCCAATCGATTCCGGCAGAGCAGCGCGCGGCTAGAACGCTCGGAGCACGGAGTAAACAACCTGTCGGCAGTCGCAGCTCGCGCTAAGATGGTCGGCAGCGTCGGCCTCCACTCGCGTGTACTACTTGTCGGTTGCCTTCAGTGCCTTCTTCCTGGGCTAACATCTGCCAAAGGTGAGCTGATGCCTTCATGATGCCCGATGATATGCTCGTGGGCAAGCTCCGCGTATCTGCAGTGTTGAGTTAGACCGAGCGTCGAACGTTGGTTAAGGGGCGAGAAGCGGCAAGACCTCAACGTTGTTGCTATCCACTGTCTTCGATGTTTTACGATGGGCTAGAGAAGCTGGCACGCGGAAACTGGAGGGAACGAAAAAGGTTAGAGGGAATTTGTGTGTAACCCGTTATATTATGACTTGTGGGACTTCGAGGCTGAGGTTCGATTGGATGGAAGTTGCTACAGGTGGTTGCGTGTGTGGTTTCTGTTGGGCAATTGGATCCTAGAGCGTATTCGTTTCTGGAATTACAGGTAGAGTCATAGAGATTGATTGCGCATCCATGAAAAACGTGAACGCTTCATTTGGAGTTGTCAGTTAAAATTGTCGACCTTTTTGTTTCGTTTTGAGCAAGCAGAATTGTGTCATCAATACAGAGTTTCAGCTTGCGCTGCAACATTGTGTATGCCTCAGCTTTTTTCTTACAATTAAGTTTATTAGAGAATAAAGGGAAATGAAGTATATCTGTAAATTAGCTAATTTGCTGGTTACCTAAGGTCGATAGTTTTATAAAATTTCCTGGGCACGAGGTGTGTGAGCTGGCCAGCATGGCGAATATTAGATAAATGATTTCGCGTGACAGAATGTTAGTCCGCTTAAATAATTGCATTTGATAGAGACTGAAATAGATTAAGTTCATGCAAGTCGATTCCATGTGGTTTATAAGTTCGGGTTGGTTCGAGTTCTCGTGTGGATTAAGAATATTAGACGCTAGTATGGCAAGCTGGTCTCGGGCGTTCAACCACTGGACATACTGGGAAAACTAACGGGTGTAGTATAGAGTGCCACGAATCGAGAAGCTCGCTCTAAAGTAAGCTGGAAAAATTGGTGCTTGCTCGTAAAGATCTCATTTTCACAACAAAAATATAAATGTTGAATATTAATTCGATAAAAGAGCGCATGCTTTATTGAACTTCTAAGCTGTTCAAAGTCACACGATTGTGACAGATCTAATCAGAATAAGACCCTATACGATTTGAAATGGTCATCTCCTGAGCTGCAGGGCAACAGGGATACATATATCGAGCACAAATCATGGAACCCCGCTCGCTTTTCTGCATTATGGTGCTTTGTCAAGCTTGTTTTCCACCCAACTCGCTGTTTAACAAACGCATGGACTGTGCACTCTAAGCATTAGAGATTTTGGGAACCGTTTTTGCACGTCCGATACGGTATACGATGGGCCCTCCGGTATGAACTGCGCATGTGCGAGTCTTCTGCGGTAGCGCATGCGCAGTTCGTACCGGAGGACCCAGTCGTGCCGTATCGGATGTGCAGATACGGTTCCCTGAAAACTCTCTATTTACCAATTGTGTAGGACACAAATCGGACGCGTGTGCTGTTTCAGCGTTCGAATGGGACTCATGTTGAATCGGTGCTTCATTGGTTTGAGTCCCACCCGAACGCTGATAGCGGCCTAAGACAAAAACAATTCAGTGTTGTATTTTTCTGAAACTTCGCTTAGACCTACAAATCACAGTAAGTCAATCTACCCTAACCAGACAGATGCCTGTAGAACATGTGTACCATAATTAATTTATGCTCGTTGTCTCGCCACACAGCTGAAATGAACCGCTAGGGGTGTGACTGACTGTTCAATCTCGATATCCTCTCCAATGAACGCTTATATACGTTTCTTCTGTCCATGAGCACGTGGCGTTTTATTAGTAGGAAAAATAAAGCAGCGCGTGTGTTTAGCGCGCTCGCACGCACACACACACGCACACACACACACACACACACACACACACACACACACACACACACACACACACACAACACACACACACACACACACACACACACACGCACGCACGCACGCACGCACGCACGCACGCACGCACGCACGCACGCACGCACGCACACGCACACGCGCACGCACGCACGCACGCGCACGCACGCACACGCGCACGCACGCACGCACGAACACACACAGACACACAGACACACAGACGCACGCACGCACGCACGCACGCACACCAAGAAGTTTTCGCAGGTTTTGCGCACCTGTATAGACCTTTGCATTGCTTATCACTCGAGCGAAATACTCTGAGTCACTGAGCTGCGGCCGCATATGCGGCGTCCGATGTACCGTATTTACTGAGTAATAGCCGCACTATTTATGAACAAGGCCCTCTGCGTCTGCTTTCCCGCAGAACACATATACAGCCACTCATCGCGTTGCACATAAATAACACAGCGAATAACTAGACCGAGAACACGATTCTCCACACGAATGCAATCTCCACAGATGGTATCTCTGCGCGAAGACGCCATCTCTGTCCTGTAAACCGCTGGAATCGTGCTGTTGATCGCGGTGATTGGCAAGCCGCATGCTCCGCGGAAAAGCGAACTCTTAGGCTTTCTTCATAAACAGTGCGGCTATTACTCGAGTAGATACGGTACCGCGCAACAGATCAACAGCGCATGCCTCAGAAGGTGTTTCATAGCCCAGCAGACAAAGATGGCAGCGTGCAGAAGGCGATTTTTGCAAAGGTCTATACAGGGTTATGGTCATCTGGAGGGCTATAGCAGGGTTACAAGCCAAGAAGGTAGCGGCAAATGCCCCTCAAAGGGAATCATATATCCCTCCGCCACCTCCGCATCCAACAGCGTCCCATCGTTTCCGTGACGTTGCGGCCAACGCGCGAGGAGGGTCTTGCCTTTTCTGTACATATTTGCTTTATCTTTCGACTTTGACTTAGCATTATGGAAGCCACGAGAGGGAGAATTAGAGTCTTCCCCCTCCGATCGAAACAAAGACGACTTTCGGGGATTAGCTTCCCTCCGATTGATACAAAGGCTGCTCTCAGGGGCTCGGTTCCCTCTCCGATGAATACAAAGGTCGCTTTCTTAAAAAGTGCGGGTCGGAGACAAGTTGGCGCCGCTCTGTGGTTATTAGGGAGTTTTAGCAGGTCGTTCTCACACGAACGGTTCGCCCTCCAACGCATTGGCGACGCCACTGCGCGCATGCGCGCGAGTCGTTCGGGACGTCGGGAGGCTCTTCTCCGTTCGTTTCTCCCATTCCGGCCGCTGGAGTCGTCACCGGAACGCAGCCAGCACCGTTCACGACTCGGGTAAAAACAAAGATGGCGGTCGGTTCGGCGACTGCCTTCACCGACCCAGCCGAGCGTTAGGCTTAGGACAGAGGGAGGAGATTTGCCGTCCTGTTAGTCTGCTCATCTGAGAGGTTGAACCAAATCATTTCGAGGACTGCTCATAATGGTAAGCGATCGTGAATGCTGTAGATAACGCATGCTAGTAAATTTTTGCGGTCTGCGGGCAGACTAGCTGCCGTGGCGACCGCGAGCAGACGAATGATTTGGTTCGACGGCACACAACGTGCCGTCGAACGATCGTTCAAGTTCAGGATGACGGAGACACACCACATTCCTTTACGGTCGTTTAGATACTTTTGACTCCATCTAGCTTCGCAGTTCTTGAAATTCCGACCGGCAAATGTTGCATCGGCCGTCTGTCTTGTTTACATCAGTCGCACACCGGAAACACGAGCCGCCACCCGCCACCACGGTGTCCGCCACGGATTTACACGTTGCAGAATGTTTCACATGCTCACTAGAAGATGGCGCCACCGTTAAGCCCTATCATCATCATCGTTTACACGGTCGCGCAACTTTCACGATTCGCTAAAGTATGTCAAATTTCACGTACGGTTTCACGGAACGGACCAGCTGTACCGTTCGTGATTTCGGAACCGTGTGCTTGAAAAACGACTTGCTAAAACTCCCTATTATCTATCCATTGAAACGGAACAAAGGAGCGTTTCCAGTGAACTCTTCTTTCGACTGGGCGGAGGGATTTGAAACCGGCGCACCACGCCCGTGGGAGGAGCTTCTCCTACCTTCTTGACTTGTAACCGACTATAGTTGGTTGTACCTATTAGAATATTAAAGCGCAAAACGACGAGGAAGGAAAAAGGAGAGACAGGAAAGAGCGCTAACCATATCTGATGGCGACTGAGTAGAATCTCGCCTTGCAGGTTGAACTGGCGATCACGTTGATATAAAGAGAAACAGAGTCTAGAGGAGATATACACGGAAAAGGCCTATTGTAGAAGAAAGGAACTGACATTAAGATTATCTGCCGGGATAGTTGGCTGTACATATTAGGATATTAAAGCTCAAAACGACGTTCATGGAAGGAAAAAAAAAAACTTCTCTCCCTCTTTTTCTTTCCTCGTCGTTTTGCGCTTTAATATTCTGATTTGTACAACCCACAAGCCCACCAGATGATCTTAATGCGGTTCCTTTCTTCTACAATGGGCCCTTTACCGTGTGTATCTCCTCTAGACTCTGCTCTTTTTATGTCAACGTGATCGCCAGTTCAACCTGCAAGGCGATATTCTACTCAGTCGCAATCGGATATGGTTAGCGCTCTTTCCTGTCTCCTCTTTTTCCTTCCTCGTCGATTTTGCGCTTGTTCTTAACACATCTCGCTACGATTTCGTGCAGCGTTGCCTACAGGTGGTGCACAGGTGGTGCACAGGTGCAATTGCATTTTTTCTATAAAATTATCAAAGAGCAAACTTACCTAAAAAAAAAGTAAAAAACAACAACAAAAACACACTATTATGGAAACGTAGTGCGAAGCCACCGGTCTTCAAATAATAGGGCGCCCTATTGTTTGAACACCGGTGGCTTCGCTCCGTTTCCATAGGAGTTAAGCCTTTTTTTTTACTTTTTCTTCAGGTATAGTTTCGCTGTTTGCAAATAGTATAGAAAAAATGAACCACCTGTGGGCAACGCGGCACAAAATCATAGCTCGATAGGTTAAGGAACCGATTTTTGCGGCTGATTTCAAGAGCCTGGCCGCTATTTGAGACGCCCTGCAGCTTGCGATAGGGATGACTATATACGCCAAAAATGCATCGTCACAGCGCTCATATCATTCGAGCGTTTGGGATTGCCGACTGAACCAAACATGCGCAGTGACTGCGGCGCCATCCTGCGCTTTTCTCTTTGCGTGATTGGTTTAACTGCGTGACAGCAGACGCACAAAAAAAAAGAAAAACTAGCGCTGTGACGATGCACATTTGGGGCTGCTTGATTGGCTTCAACGGATCTTATAGCGTACACTGCGGTTGGATTTCAGGTGAAACGGAGTGTCGTATAGACCTTTCTACCGCTTACCACCCCGGGTGAAAAATGCTGAGTCACTGAGCTGTGGACGCATGCGCAGCGTCCGATATACCGCACAGCAGAGTGCAGAGCAACATAGCATACTCAGAAGGAGTCGACAGCCCAGCAGACAAAGACGGCAGCGTGCAGAAGCAACACAACCCAGAATAATCAAAACCCTCATCATCGCCTACTCTCCCTTCGCGAAACGCCATCAGAGTCGGATCGCGCTCACTCGGCTATTGGGCCGGAGTCCGACCTTCGACACGCTGATTGAACACGAGCCCCGGCCGAACACGAGCCCCGGCCGAGCGCTCGTGCCCAATCTCAGGCCTCGATCGATCTGGCTGTGATGACGGTGCGGGAGTCTTCTGCTTGTCTAGGTGGTGTTAGCAGAAGGCGATTTTTGCAAAGGTCTATACGTTATAGTCTTATAGAACATAAAATCTACAGAAGAAGCTCTACCTCCAGCACGCACTTGTTGTCTTCCATGGTGCTTTGGCTGCGCGCGCGCAGTACTAGTACTATCTGAGGTAGAAAGCTCGCCCTGGAGGAGGAGCTTCGACTACACGTCATATGTTACAGATGTATACTAATGAACACTTTCAGGGTGTTGTGTATGGACGCCGCCATAAATGTTTGCCCCTGTGCTAATGTTTCTAATCATCGTTCGAGGAAAGGAGCTGAGGGGAGCAGGCGGATTGCTGGTGAGGAGAGGAGTAAACGTCCCCTCGCTCCAGCATTCCGCCTGCTTCCTCCTCCCTAGCCCTTCTTTCCCTCGCCCTAAACCCTTGAACTGTTGGGATAAGTTTTGCAGCTAGCTTGTCCGCCTATTATTTCCTTAACTGACCTTAGCATTGGGTTTTTTTTTTGGGGGATTTGGGGGGTTCTGGTCTTCTTGTTACCGTCATCCTTGCGAGAAATTACTGCCTTTTACAAAATGTTTTTTTTTGTCGCTAACAAGGGTTTTGTGTGGCTTCGCCATTGGTTCGGAACTTTGATTAGAGGCTCGTTCCACTAAAGCGAACTAACAGCAAATGGCGCTCGAAAACATCGGTACTGTGGAAAGTCTCTTGGGTCGAACTGGGCCATTAAATATCAGACGGTCAAAACTTTGTCGCGCGCTGAACAAGTCCTCTCTCGAGGAATTGGAACGTGCTGGTAAGTTACAGGGATAAAAGAAAAGCGATATAGAGATGTTTTGTTCTGTCTTCCTCCTCTATGTCGCTTTTTTTTATCCCTGTAAATCTTCACTTTTGGCCCGTAAGCGCTGGCTGCGCGCTATTTGTTTGCACGCCATCAACAGTGTCGTTCTTAGCGTAGGTCAGACTGTATAAACGATCATTCCGCGCATTTTACGGCGTGATGCCATTAAACGTGCACGAACGTCTGGCCAAACTGTTGCAGTGGTCCCGAAAGCACGAGCCCAGGACCCGTGACTGCACCCAGCACGAGCACCAGCACGACGGTGCCACGGGCCAACTGTCCCCCTCCCGAGATTTTCTTCAACGGCTCGCTCTTCCAGACGGACGGCAGAGAGGATTTCGGCAGTGTTTACGAAGTCCGCTTTATGGGCCTCTTTGGAGGCGTGGACAAAAAGCGAGCGTGCAAGATCAAGTGCATCAACGGGCTCTGGTTCGGTCCCCTCTGTGCCGTAGAAAATCAGGTCGGAGGTACGAAACCTTGGGTTTCTACAACGTGTCCCCCTAAAAAATCAAAACAAAACAAAAAAAGTGTCATTTTTACAGGTAGGCGGACGCGTAGCGCTTGCGCCAAGCTTGTATACACAGTTGCATTGACACGCAGTAGACCGCAGTTAAGAGGCGATAAGAACGCGCGATCTTCGCTAGCGGCTCACCAATCGTAAGCAAAATCCACGGCAACATGGCGGCGCCCGGCGACAGTGTTGAAGTGGCTAATCTTGGGACGATATCCCGCTGGCATCCGCGACTTCTGTCCAGCGTGAACCATCGCAGCCTTGGAAATGCGATGCCTGCTCCCGTAGTTCCCACCGGTTCCCAAAACAAACAAAAAAGCGAGGTATCCGAACGGTAACCCGGTCATGCCTCGCCGACGGGCGCGAGCGAGCACGTGGCCGCCTCTCTTTCTTTCTCGGCTTCTGATTGGTCGACCGCAACGCTTCGGAAAGTTGAGCATGGCTGAACTTCCTTGCGTCGCGCTGCGGGGCGTTGGGCGACGGTACGCTTCGAGCCTTGTATACTCAGTTTCACCATGGCTTGGCAACGGCGAGGGCTACGGTCCCACTGAGCCAATCAGCGCGTTGGAGGGAGAAGGCACGTGACTGTTCTCTACCTCACTAGTTGCGCGCAGTGCTGTCAAAGCCACAGGCGGCAGAAAGAGGAAAACCGCCTTTGTACGAATTTTGAGCGGCGGCCTAATCTTCTGGGTGGAGAATAGCGACGTCTGGGGCAGACAAAAGAGGGTTATTAAAGGCGCACTAAGGTGGATTTTAAGATCCTCTTTTATGGCGCAAACTCATCTATCCGCCCAAAGTATAATCGAAAACCCGAAATTACAATCACGTTCGGCCTTAAAAACGCGACAAAGGGGCGTGTCGCCGTCTTTGGTCGCGTTTTTAAGGGCGAGAAAGGCCACGCGTGATTGTAATTTTGGGTTTTCTAGGATGCTCAGGGTGCTTAGATTGAGTTCGCGTCATAAAAAGACGATCACATAATTCACTTCAGTGCCCCTATAAGAGGCAAGTTTGTCCTTCCCCTTTTTAATGACTTGGGCTACGCTCTTGCTCCTGTACCTTTAAGGGATGTCACGTGGTTCTCCTCCGTCGCTGTGATTGGCCCGAGAGGATCGTATCGTTCGCTCTTTGCCAGGCCACGGTGATACGAGGTATAGTAACCGCTTCCTGCTGCAAAGGCGCCGTTCCGCCTCTCAAACGCGTTCAAACGCGAATGTGCGAAAGGGGCTTTAGTCTCCACCCAGGTGTATAGCGTTAGCGGTCCGGACCATATGCCGAAGTTTCAAAACTAACCGTTAACCTATTCAAAAGTTGTAAGTGATTTCCTTATCTTAGGCGAGGTGCCCGCTATTTGACGGAGGCTTATTGCGGAGCAGACACCGCGTATAAAACCGAAATTTCGGTTGCACGTCAAAAGGTCCCCAGGTGCTCGAAATTAACTCTCAGACTTTCATTGGGGCGTCACAGATGCCCTTCGTTGGTTTGGCACGTAAAACTCACAGGTTTAATACCCCATTCGTACGACCATAAGCGTACTTTTAGCTAAGGGACCTTTATGGTCGGCGGCGAACCAGCTCGCGACCCTCCTTGTGTGGTGCGCTCGTTTTGATTCGCCGATTGCAAAGGAACATATCTTAAAGGTAACTTTATGCTGGCCGTATAAATAGGGTATACAACATTTCAATGTTTATAAGTCCTCAGCCCAGCACGCACAGATTCGTCGCTTCGGAAAGCTAGCAAGTCACGCGCCATACGCACGAACACTGAATCAGATGTCGGCATTTTAGGTCGCCCTCACTCACCCTCACAGCCACACTCACCTAAGCCCCTCACTCACCCTCACTCTCACAGCTGCACTCACCTTCAGCCCCTCACACACCCTCATCCTCACAGTCACACTCACCTTCAGCCCTTCACTCACCCTCACTGAACCTCACGGTCCTCACGCCCCCACGCACTCCCCGCCCTCACGCACTCATACCCCTCGCTTCCCTCACGCGCTCATGGCCCTCACGCACTCCCACCCTCACCCCCTCACGCCCTCTCACACCCCCTCACGCCCCTCACGCACTCACGGCCCTCACGCCCACCTCATGCACTCACCAGCCTCCTCACGCCCCTTACGCACTCACCGCCCTCACGAGCTCATACCCCTCACGCACTCATGGCCCTCACGCACTCACCGCCCTCACCGCCCTCACGCCCTCACCGCCCTCATTCCCCTCACGCACTCATACCCCTCACGCCCCTCACGCACTCATGGCCCTCACGTCACTTACGCACTCACCGCCCTCACGCCCCTCATGGCCCTCACGCACTCATCGCTCCGCCCCTCACGCACTCACCGCCCTCACGCACACATACCTCTCACGCACTCACGGTCCCTCACAGCCCTCACTCACCCTCACACTCATGAATTTTCCTGGTTCAGAAACTCACTCACCCTCACCTCACCTGTGAAGATGAGGGTGAGTGAGGTGAGGGCCCTCATGAGTGAGGTTTGCCGAGGTATGCACTGAATGGAACCGCGGCCAGGAGCCCTTTTTTTTTGGAAAGGCACGGGCCCCCGCCTATCTGCCTAGCCTTGCGAGCCACCCAGAAGTACCTCAACTTTTCGCTAATAAAGATTATTATTATTATTATTATTATTATTATTATTATTATTATTATTATTATTATTATAGCCTTGACTTCGTACTTGTCTTAGGTTTTAATTGTGTTACGATTGAACTTTGTCAAGTTCTCTCTTGACTGCGTCGCTTCCAGATGGCGGTCGCTTCCACTCGGTCCTCAAGTCGTGCGCCCTGCGGCCTCCGAAGCCCAACGTGGTGGTGCACCGCGACGGTCGCCCCTTGACCGTGTCCGGACTCACCCAGATGGCTCACGAGACGCTGCTAAGCTTCCGCTGCGTTCAGCTCGGCATGCACAAGTTCGTGGGAAACGCTAGCGTTCGCTGCCTCAACGGCCACTGGTCGGCTGCCATGCCAACCTGCCTGGTCACCTCGCAGCAGAGCAACTTCTCGGGTGAGGATGTGCACGTACACACAGTGAAATTGAGAGAAACATCTTTATTTATACCGGTATAATTGACCTTTTTCCACTAAGCCTATGCGCATGCGCACAACCCCCTCTCCACTGACCCTTGCTTCCCGCTGTCGCCACTTTTCTGGGGCACTGTCCCGCACGACCAACATTGCCAGCTCCTATCTTTGCGCATATTTCGTATTTTATGACGATTCTTTTTTAGCATCGGTAGTATGGGGCGTAAAAAGCGATGAAAACCAATACAACAGCGCGATCACAAGTTCTGATGTAGGGAAGAACGTTGGGCTACCCTCCATTAGTAGAATCGGTCGTAGAAACAGTCGTAGAAACGGAAAGGAAAACGATACTGAAAATCGAATACATGGAAGAGAAAAGTTGTCTCTGGTATAATTCTCAAGAAAACACAACTGAGGACACGTTGACCGAGCGAAACAATGAGGACCCGATCGCGACATCGAACCTTGGTCCCAGCTTATAGGAAATTTTAAATTATGTAGATTGTATTGTTCGCCCGTTGATATTTTTCTTTCTTTTAGATAATGACTTTATATTGTACGGCACTAAGCTCGTTTTGTGGAAAATGAAAAAACTTGGGTGCTAAACCAACAGGAAAGAAATTACGCAATTTTAAGTTTTATTTAACACGGGGAAATAGAAGCAGAGGCGATAAAGGCGAGATTAAATGGAATGCCTAAAAATTTAAAGGGTCACAAGTTCATAACTTATAGCATTCAATTACGCTTTTTTGGAAGCGGTGACAAAATCATTAACGCACTTGGTAAGGTCAAACTCCCGGTTCAGTTCAGGTGCCCCCGACGATTTTGTACACCGTGGAGAAAGGCGACCACGGTGTCTCTGAGACAGGAGAGCTGGTCGTCCACCCCGAGACCAACGTGTACCTGTACTGTCTCTACCAGAGGTTCAGCGGAAATCCCCAGTGGACGTGGACATCTCAGAGGTACGTCTGCTTGATTTGCGATGGCCGTAGGCAGTGTTGGGTACAGTACACCGAAAATTATTTTTACGTACTTTATTACTGTATTGGATGTAGATTATAAAATAGAGGTTATGTATTCTTGAAGGAAAGTAGTAAGTACACCAGACACAATGTACTTGCAGGTGAGTGCTATTAATACAATGTACCTTTGAAGTAAATTTGAAGTACTTTTTAACACAATCTTTCGTGATGCCCTTTCATTTCCCTAGGTGTTTTATTATGATTTTAGCTGGTATGCATTACCCCAGGGTAATAGCTAGGTTGTGCATCAGTTATGTTTGGAAGTGGCGGCGAATACTGGATAAAGTCAAGCGGCCACAGAGTAGTTATTTTACTCTCGCTGATGACCTACTTAAGACAATCAACTTTAAGGCGCATATTTGTTGACAAATCATCATTTTGTGATACAAAATTAACAAGGTCAAATTTGGGGAATGTACTTTGAAGTTGGGAGTCGTACTTTCCTCGGAAAGTACAAGAACAAAACTTTTAAGAAAAGTATAACTACATACTCAGAGAATGTACTTCAAGTAAAGTACACGTTTATAAACCTACTTGAAGTAGTACTTTAAATACAATGTACCTAAAGTACTTCCCAGCACTGACCGTAGAGAAAAGGGTTCGAATTGAATAGAGCTGCGCCATTCAAAGCTTTCAATGATAAGGGTAAGTCATGGCATGGCAGTTCTCTCTGCAGTGTTGAAGTTAGGATGATACTGTGTTATTCAATTCGAAGCAGCAGTATTCGCGCACCTCTAATAGAAAAAAAGCAGTTCTTTTCTTACTTTTTTAGGCTTTACCGATATTTTTTTTATAATATCCGCGGAATTTACATTAATGCGGGTTGTGCAGGTGATTTATATGGCCAGGAAAAGCTTATCGTCGCGACAAAAAGTATAAATAACTAATTTTTGTTAATTACCTTTTTATTAGTTGAAATACTATACGCATGGTTTCAATTAAATACTTGTTGAGCGTAATCGAAAGCCCCGAAATCAGTAAATTTTTGTAAAACTTCGTGGGAAGCGTGGTAGTGCGCTAAAGTAACCACCCGTGCAGTGCGAAAAACGGAAGGCTGGCGGTCCGAAAACACGGATGATAAAAAACTCAAAAACCTCGCGCGGGCGCCTTTTTGGAAACCCCCAGGCATCCGCGCTTTGAGTCTTTTCTAAGTTTGAGTGATTTAGTGTTTTTTTATTACCCTCAGCGCGTTTCTATTTGGAACCATATGTTTATGTTTAATAACTAAGAGGTTAATCAACTAATTTTAGTTAATTATTTAACTTATCGTGAAGATTAGCCCCATATACTATGTACACATGGCCGTTTAATCCACTTGCACAGACCGCAATTTTGTAGATTCACGGACATTTCTTCTTTTAAACAGTCTGTAAAGGCTAAAAAACATCACGTATAACACCAACATATCATGTTTATAAATAACGTTCCGTGTTTTCGGGGTTTAAATTTCTTTTAAATCGGAGGTGTTTTTTGGGGGTTAATTTTTTTCCACAAATTCGGTGTTTTTTGGGAGTCAATTTTCCGTATCGGACAAAAAAGGGGTCTTTATCGGGTCTTATGTTGAAGAAACAAGACACGGGCATGGAATTCCCGATCCTTCAGAGAACGTGCTCGTGGCCTGAATAGTTGGAAAACGTCCGGGTACCAATAAAAGAAGGAAACGAGATGAGGAGTCTTGTTCCGGAGAAAGAAATAGCCTCGCGGACAGTTTAGTGCGGCTGTGTTCGAAGTAAAGCAAAAAACAGCATTGTAGTTGAAGATTATTGCCCGGAAAACTTGAGTCTTTTTTTTTTTTTTAGTGAAGAAAAGCTCTGATTCGAAGTTTTAAGGGATAAAACTGGCTCGGGGGTTAATTTTCGGGGTTTATCGATATTTAGCGAAAAAATGACCGCATCTGCACGTGGTGAATGATGTTGATTGGGGCGAAGCTCTGGTGGTGCTGATGATACTGATTTTATTGTTCATAGTGTAGTGCTGAGTTCCGGGTTGCGTTTCGACTTCATTATTACTGCTTTATGGTCGGTGAAATGCAGAGCCAGTGGTTCTTCTAGCGGATCAGCTTGGATCCGCTAGAAGCCGTGGGAACGCATCTCCACCGCTCAAGTCAACGGTCCATGTCAGAAAGAGAATGTGTGGTATGGGAACGTGGTTATATACGCATTTGAGCATTTGACCGCAGCGCCCTCTCTTCTATAAACGTTGAGCCAATGCATGCAAAGTTTAACGCGATTATATACGCATTTGACCGCAGCGCCCTCTCCTGTATAGACGTTGAGCGGCTACATGCAACGTTTCATCCATGACAGAAACCCCAGCTCTTGAGTTACTACCACATCTCAGAGCCCCCTACTCGTCCCGCAGTCGTGGCCGAGTGGTTAAGGCGATGGACTAGAAATCCATTGGGGTCTCCCCGCACAGGTTCGAATCCTGTCGACTGCGCAAACATGTTTTCTTTTTATGTGAGCACGGACGCCGGACGGACGGACGGACGGACAAGGCTAGACCCTAAGAAGCTTCGCCCCTAACACTGAACCCCATTTTTTAGTATTGGAAGTGCTTTAAGTACATTGAACTCAAAGTACTAGTTCAAGTAGGTTTAGAAAACTTGTACTTTACCTGAGCTATATTCTCTGAGTCTGTACTTCTACTTTACTCAAAGTACTCTTTCTGGTACTTTTCAAAGAATGTACAACTCCCGTCTTCAAAGTACATTCCTCAAATTTTATCTCGTTAAATTTGAATCACAAAATGATGCTTTGTCGACTCTGAAGCCAATTCACTTTGTCCAATATTCGCCGCCATTTCCGAAAATAACTGATGCACCCCTGATTATATACCCCTAAAACAATGCATACCAGTTAAAAAAAAAACACTGTTCAGGGGAACGAAAGGGCATCATGTAAGATTGGGTTAAAAAGTACTTGTACTTTACTTTGAAAGTAGATTGTACTTATAGTAATTTACTTCAAGTACATTGCGCCCAGTGCACTTACTACTTTACTTGAAGTACATAACCTCTCATTTACATTGTACTTTACTTCAAGTACTTTTTAGATGTACTTTACCCAACACTACTGTTTATAAACAAGCGCGGGTGTGCCCGCACCAGGTGTGGGCACTGCGCGCGAGCAGAAGTCAGGTTCGCCTGAGACGAAGCACCTGCGCATGTGCAGTGCCGACAGCAGCGCCACCGTGATGGCGTGACGTCAGAGAGTTGGGCTGGTGTTTACGGCGAGCAAGTGTACGAAAATGCGTTTTTGGCGCATCAGAACGCAAGGAGGGACACGCCAATCAAAGGACCACATAGAGAGCGGGGAGGGAACGCGCGATTATACAGGGTGTCACTAAAAGAAAATTTACACGTTTTTGTTTATCGCAAAAATAAACTAGGCATCGCCGAACGCTCATTTTCCACCCAAAGGTAGAGCTAGAGGTCACAACCAGATGCCAAAGTTTCAGCCCGATCCGATATTTTATTCAAAAGTCAGAAGGGATTTTCTGAAAATTTCCATGGGAAAATGACGGCCGACGGAGTTTTCAAACACATGGGGCTCTATGGCACCAGAAACCGAAAAACGGGCAAAAATGGGCTCCATTTTCCCATTGAAATTTTCAGAAAATCACTTATAACTTTTGATTAAGTTATCGGATCGGGCTGAAACTTTGGCATCTGGTTATGACCTCTTTAGCTCTACTTTTGGGCGGAGAATAAGCGTTTGACGACGCCTAGTTTATTTTTACGGTAAAAAAGACCCTGTAATTTTTTTTTTGTGGCACCCTATGTATATACAGAAATCTTCATTTTGGGGTTTTATATTTTTCAAAAATCGGGGGATGAAAATTGGGCGCTTTGATCCAAGGTGGTAATCGGGGAGAGGTCGGGTGTCTTAATTAATTATTATGAAGTTCAAGTTTTTTTCAGGTTATAGTTAGAAATATAAAAGTCTAATTAACAATTGATCCGTTTAAATACAGAGATTATTTTTAATAAAGCACTGTACACAGATAGCCTTGAAACATGGTAAGAGCTCACATGCATATGGGCTTTTAATTTGTTCATAAATCATGGTTGCTTATATAATATTCTGCAGGCGCAACATCTTTGTCTCCATTCTAGACCTGTTCGGTTTTCGGACATAATGTCCGAATTGAGAGAAGATTCTTCAGCATTGCAGCTCACGTACATTTAAAATGCAAATTTCTCGTCCTTCTATTTTTTGTTGTTGTAATGATTGAAACAGAAAATGTAAATGGGCAAATGATACTTCACAAGGGACATGAATACCGCATTTGAGGGCCCGATCCATGTCCCTGCAGCTCACTGAATTCGAAATAATTTAGGATTGTTTACGAGGTCTGGAGCCACCGCACGTGTCCCTAGTTTCTTGGAAAATATTTTCGGAGCAGAGTAATTTGGAAAATGATGAAATTCAATTTCCGAATTCGGAAAAAAAAAAACGGGCTTGACCCGATTTTTAAGAAACATGACAGGAATGTAAATATCGGGAAATATCGGGTTTTACCCCAAAACGAAGGACCCTACGGATATATACTTAGGGGACTTAGTTGAACGGAATTTATATTTGTGAAGAAAATACGAAAACGAAATTTTCGATCGGCGCGAATACCTATCAACTAAAAAGTAAACAAAATATACAGTTCCCTATTTTTTTTAAGGGGGAGGGGGGGGGGCGGTCAAGCTGCCGACAGCGAGCGTTCCACCGCTTTCGTCATTCCTGCTGTCAAAAACGAGAGTGTTGATGTGATGTGCATGTCGCACGCATTGTTGAGCAAAACAAGCCTGGGAACTTTGATGTTCAGGGACTACGCCAAGGGCTGGATCTTATCGGCGGACGAGAAGCAGTGGCGCTACGAACTGCTCATCTACAAGGCCAAAGAGCGAGACTCCGGCACCTACACCTGCACCACACCCCGCGGACAGACCAACGAAATCCATCTCACAGTCAAAGGTAGGGGCGAGACAATTGCTGGCCGAACCTGCTACCGAAGCTAAATTCTCGAGTCATGGCGGCCATCGTAAATGAGCGCATTTTCGTTTTATTTTTGAAATAGGCACGAAACTAGTTAGGAATAATGTTTGTTCACCTAATAACCGTTGTGTTCAGAGGTTCCCGCGCGCATACGCACAAGCACACGGCTCGTTATTTCACATAAGACCCGCTTCAAAGTGGGCAATTTTCCCAGCAATTTTCCGAGTTGCTGACGAGTTGTTCCCTAGATCCCACTGATCTCCACTATAAGGGGCTGGATGGCGCATAGCTGCTCTCCGAACCTGCGCAAGTGAAGCCACCGGAAGTTCGATGCAATTGTCCCGGAAGTCGGGCCTGTGCTGGGCTTCCTAGTGCATTCAGTCGATATTTTGGTACATGCTTTTTTGTGTCTTTGATTCGGTTTATATACTCCCGTTCTGAATTAAATCCTGAGAATAGGGCATCTGAACGTGGGACATACGCACACTTGATACACTTAGAATCTCAAAATGTTCACATTGAATGGCTTTCCATGAGACTTCTCGGATCCGCATGCGCTGTTACTCCGCAGCAGCAAATTCTCTTAAGATGACAAAAAAAAAAATCCAGCGCCCTGATTGTTGTTTGATTCAGTACTCGGAAGAGTTGAAAAGTTTGTCAAGCGCTCACTTCAGGGACAAGCCGCTTACTTCCGTTGGCTTCATACCTGTCTGCTCAATGCGCTATCCAGCCCCCTATTGTGGAGATGAGTTACTTACGCGGCTTGTGCGGGTGAGTTATACGACCAGGGGACATCGTATAGGGTCTAATCGCAACGATAAGTCGGCTAATTAAGTGAAACTTGTTATTTAACTTTTCAATTAGTGAAAAGAGGCATGTGGTTCCAATTAGAAACTTGCCGTGCATCATCGAAAATCAATGAATCAATGTCTTTTTTAGCAAAATTTCGAGCGCGTGGGAAGCGTAGTAGTGCGCTAAAGGCGCTAACTCGTACAACAGGTACAAGGCTGGGGCTATGACAAGAGAAGGAAAAATGGAGCGGGGACGTTATCTCACCGGTATACCCTTGCTCCTGTTGCGCCAGTGGTAACATTAGCACACTGCGCTTCTCACGCGCTCAAAGTCTTTCTAAAAACTTCTGATTTGGTAGTTTTCGACGACGCTCGGCAAGTTTCTAATTGGAACCATACGTGTCTTTTCACCAATCAAAAAGTTAATTAACAAGTTTGACTTAATTAGCGGACCGACCGGTTACGATTAGCCCCCTATACTATGTCTCCCTGGCCGTATAACTCACCTGCACAAACCGCGCAAGTGTAGCTTTCATGGATTTTTTCAAACACATTTGTAGAGCTTAAAAACACACACGTGCGCACACACACACACGCGCACACGCACGCACACGCACACGCACGCACGCACGCACACACGCACGCACGCACACACGCACGCACGCACGCACACGCGCGCACGCACGCACGCACGCACACGCGCACGCGCACGCACGCACGCATGCACACGCACACACACACACAGACACACACACCATGTACTTCTTTTCGCAATAAGTTCCACCGCAGCCAACACTGCAATCCGATCAAATTAAACAATGTGCACCAAAGGTTCATCGTCGGGGTGCTCGTCGTCTTTGTGCGTTTGATATTACCAGCTAAACCAGTCATGCAAAAAAAATGCGCGGGATCACGGTGCACATTTACTGTGGGCGATTGGAATTAGCCCGTGGTTCATGACAAACGCGCAAAGAAGACAAGCACCGCAACGGTACACTTCTGATGCCCAGCTTTACTGATTCCGCTCGATTGGCTCCTTCTGATCGTACCACTGGCTACGGTCAGACTTACTGCTAAAAGGAGCATAAAAAAAAAACAGTCCTGAGGCGGGTTTACGAAAGCTCACGCCACCTTTTCCGCAGAGCGCACAAGGAGAGCCAACCACTACGATACACAAGGAGTGTTCGACAAATAACAAAGACGACGAGGATGAGGACAAATGACGAGGACCAAAACAACGTTCTAATCTAAAAAATTAAGGCATTTATATGACACCAAGAATACTTCTTTTTTATAGGTGACTGCTCGCTCATTGATGTTCTTGTGATGGGATAATTATTCAGTGTACCATTGTGGACATCGTTTGTAAGTTTGAAACGTTTTTGTTTGCTTTGTTTTGTTTGTTGATTGACTTTTTTCTGTCGATGGCAGTGATTGGCTGCGCGGTTGCTCTGAGGGAAAATAGACTTACGAGTATATTTTTATAGGACGCTGGCCCGAGGGAATCCGCCTTAATTAATGGTTTGTCCTTTCGCTGAATTGCCGTCTTTCTGGTTAGCGCCCAGTGGCGACACTTCGTTCCACCTTAAAAGGACACTGAACCCCCCAATAAACTATTTTTTTTTTTCTTAAGTTCTTGTATAGGACACGTAAGTCACAAAATTATATAGATCCGCCAGACCATTCAATTAAGTGCAGAAAGTGCACCATGGCTTTGTATACATTTAGTCTGGTTATGCGTTTGTCTGTTTTATGCGGAGCGCAAGTTTGTCTGCTTCTTGCACAGGGGTTGCGATGATGTCAGAACGCGGAGCTCTTATTGGCTGATTGAGAAGAAAAGTGGGTAGACGTCAAGGCATCTAGCATTGATGTCTACCCACTATCCTTTCAATCAAAGCCAATCAGAGCTCGGCGTCGTTCTGACGTCACCGGAACTCCTTCTCACGAAGCAGACGACTTGCTCTCCGTATAGGCTTTGACAGCGTTTCGACTTAAAGTGAAACGAGGTGTTATGCGTTACAGCTTTTTTTTATATAGAAATGTAATATATTTACGACTTGCATTCCTCCCGGTTACAGACGTGAGCTGTCCTCCGATCGAAGGCTACGGGGACGAGAACCGCGTGACGAGCGAGCACGGCAACCGCATGCACAGCAAGGCTAAGTTCGCCTGCATGGAGGGCTACAACCTTGTGGGCTCCGAGGAAGTCCTGTGCAGCCCTTCGGGACGCTGGTCGGACAAGGCACCGCACTGCGTAGGTGGGAAACGCACGCCACCAAGCTTCCCGGCGTCTCGCACGATGGCGTCTGCTCCAGCGAAGGCGTTTTGGAGCGGTTGCTTTCTATGGGAACTCTGCACGAACCTCCTTGCTCGTGTTGGCGTTGGTCGCGCCGTGGCAAGGCCATTGGAGAGAGTGGCAGCAACGGAGCGCAGCTGTTGGTTTGACGTCATTGCGCGCGCGACCAATGACGTTGCACCGCGGCGAGGGGAGAAGGGGGCGACGGATTAGCGGTGCGCTAACGCTCCCTCTCTTCCCCTTTCTCCGCTGCGTAGGAATGGGGGCCGCGTAGCAGGGTAGGAACTGCGTATTAGTGGAATAATCTAGTCTGCTGGAAGGCATTTCATAGCACTGCTTGTTAAAAACCCCATCAAGTGCTATCGCATGCCTTTGACGGAATATCTAAGCTAGGCGATTTTTTTATACCACCGTTATAATATTTAAGAAAGCTATCGAGAGTGATGAAGGTAGGCTGGGGAGCTGGTTTGAGGAACTGCATTGGTTAAAACACACAAACTGGATAGATTGAAACCTTGTGCAGTGCTCCTAGCTCTTTCCAGCTCTCCTAATACCTCTGTCAGACCTGCACCTAAAAGGACCTTTACGCCAAAGGCCTTTAGGATTTTTAAATCAGCTTTAAGTTCTGCCGTGACAGACAGCGCAAGTAAATGTCATTTAGACGATGTTTACAGCGATTGAAGTCTCGTAGCTCGTTCAAACGCATAAATCACGTTCACGCCAGAAAAATAATATTTTGGCGATATAAATAATTTTTTAAAGTTTTTCTTGAGCAAACAAAATATTAAAAAAGACAAAATGACGAGTTCAGTCGAGTGATTACAACAAAGTCCACTTTAAGCCCAAGCAAAGTGTTTTTTTTGTTTGTTTTTCTGGCAATTAGCGGCAATCCTGAGCGTCTCCCGCTCACTCAGTCTCACCGTCCTAACGTTGCTCAGTGCTCCCGCTCCTTTCCGTGCTTCTGCTACGCTCTTGCCCTGTTCGGTTCGGCGTCGTGCTCGCGCTTGAGGTTCATCGCACGCGTCGGAGGTCCTTCAGCCGATCCTCCCAAAGTCGTATCAGCGCCCAGGTCGCCTCAACGCTCCAATGGAGGCGCGGCGACCCCTCCCTATTCGTGGACGCTCCTCCGTCGTTCGACGTATCGCACGACGCGAGAGTGAGATACAGAAATATATATGTACAAAGAAATATTAAATATATACAGTACAGTTAGTAATACACTATTAAAGGATGATAAAATATAAAGTAGAGAAATAAAAGCTAGATAACTATGGTTGTAAGGAAAATCGAGAGGAGGAAAACCGAAGTGCCGAAGCGGACGATGCGAGCAGGCGAGCAGCGGGACGACGAGGCCTACTAGATAGCTGGGGCCGTGAGTACAGAAAACTATTAGTAGAGCGAGGTCTGTACAGAATATACGCGAAACACGCTCTTTTTCAATAATAAACATACAAAAACATTGATTTTAGATATCAGTACGATCTTTTATTTCAATTCGCTTCTTATAGTGTAGACCGCTGCTGACGAGAGTAGGCCTTATAGCAGCCGTAAAGGAGTTGCGGGAACTCAGGTTCACGAAAAGGACCTTTACGCTAAATGCCATTTGAGTTGCCGTGTGGCACTGCCTAAATGACATTTACACTAAAGGTCCTTTGGCGTAAAGGTCCTTTTAGGTGCCCGTCTGACAGGGGTGTAAGGCTCGAGTATCGGAGGATCGGGGGTCGAGTGAAACCAAATAGGTCAAGGTCTAAATCCCACTCTGCTGGATTCGATATGAACGGGCCTTTACCGACAAGAGCTTACCCTTCTGCGGTGAAGACTTAGGACTACGAGTGTGCGATGAACGGTTCTACGGCTTCAATCTTTATTTTCAACGTTGTTAAGAGAAACGGCTGTCGTGGCTATGAATAACGCAGCGCTGTTCAATTCGAATCACTGTTGCACATCCCTTCTCAGGGAATTATATTTCAGTACAGACTAACGTATATAAACATTCATACAGCAGATTGAACTGAAGTTTTGATGTACGTACGTAGAAAGACATCCACTCGCTTTGTTTTTGTTTCCCACCCACCTTTATAAGTATTGGCAGCGACGGATGCTCTCCACTCCTGTCGCTGACAAATATTTAAAAAGAGACGCCCTAGCTCGGCGGCTTTCGCTTTGGCTGGCATCCTGTTGCTTTTGTAGAATTGCGTTTTTTTTGTTAATTTTTTACGCGACAAGCTTTGTTTTATTTTTCGATTTGGTTCAAACCGTTCCTTCAAAAATTATTTAAAAATTCTCCAAGCTTTTTTTTTTCGCGCCTGATAATTTTTTTTACTACTTTCCAGTATTCCAAAGCGCCGTCCATATTAAAAAACGCTGTTGCTGATACTCGACGCATATTGTATACTCCGGCAAAGTCAGGTTCAAAATTGCTTTCTGAAGAAGAACAAAATTCGCACGCATTTGCAAATATGTGCATCAACGTTCGCAAATTGAAAGCAGCTTTGGTTAAAAAAAATAGAGAAGTTCTAGATTGTTTGATGAAAGTTGGATTTCCCTTGCATCCGCAACTAGTACGCAACAACTACTTCTCGACTTCCGATGCCAGATGTGACTCAATCTGGTAAACACTTTCTTGTTTCTTCTTTTTTTGACCTGAAGTGGCTTGGGGCTTACACGTTGTTGCTTATGCCGGTTGATGACTACGTTTCTTTCTATTACTTTGATTACAATTAAAGATGAAATCGCAAAAAAAGATTGCATTAGAAAAAAAAGAAAGCGACCGAGTGTGGGAAAATATAACATTATAATAATAAAACTGACGGCGTAATAGATAAAAAATAGAAAGAGAGAGATTGAGAAAGAGAGGGGAAAAAACACTGAGCAAGACTAGCGCGTGATTCGTCCTGAAAGGACCAAGAAAACAACAGAGATAGAAGTGGGCCTTTTCTGAGCAAAGGCAGGGTCTATATCGGCGGGCGTACGAACTTACTTTAGAGAGGAACGCCCTTGCCGCTAACCAAGCCGGCTTGGAGAGCAGCCGATGCTATTGACTGATAATTTGTCTGTCTCCTTCTCTCTGAATAAAAAAACAAACAAAAACGTAGTACGCTTTTTAGGAAAGGTTAGTTGAGTTGCCATACACAACAATCTTGTGTGCCTAAACACGGAAACTTGTTTCTGCAGTGTTTTTTCATGCATCCCACCATGCAGCATATTATTTACACGCGACCATTAATCTTCCATTGATTTTGCGTTGCCCGTGGTAATAATTAGATAAACTGAGTGTTCGAGTGCCTTAATCTACGCACTCATCCTTCTCAACAGTTTCATTCTACGCGTGAATTGAAACAATGAGAAATAGTTGGCTTTTCAATCTAAGTTGTAAGTACCCGTCGTGCGCGAAAAATAAAATAAGACAACGTTGGTTTTTCTTATCACGCTCCAACAATCGTTTAGCAAAATGCATTTGTGATGCCCCATTGAAAAGAGCAACAGTTAATATATGATTTTTTGAATAAACTTATCAAAAATTAAATTAATTATATAAAGCGTATGGTATGCTATAAGTACTTATATGATCTTGTAGGTACCCATATGCTTATTGGACACATTGATCTCTTTTTTTTATTCGCTAGGGTGGTTATATTCCTCACCTAAAAGCTATTAGTATTTCACGTAAAACCGATATATTTATGTTCCCTCGCAGTGATCCAATGTCCAGAGATCCCAAACTCGAACCACCTCCGGGCGAGCACTGTGAACCGGACGTACGGCATCCGCGTCCACTTCTCCTGCCCGCTGAACTACAGGCTGATGGGCCCGCCCTTCGTGACCTGCTGGAAGAACGCGTCCTGGTCAGACACGCCTCCCAGCTGCGAACGTGAGCTGCGCGTCTCTGCTGAGCACGTCACCGTCATAAAAGAAAAGAGTAGAATGCTTTAGATGAGGTGGGACGAAGTATTGGGGCTGAAGTTTTAGTGACAGTCATATTGAGTACGATTCAGGCACTGACAAACGCGAACAGCAAAGAGTGCTACAGTACGCCATAACGCTGGCGTCGTGTTGTCCGTGCGATCGTTTCCTTCGCGGGTATGTTCTCACCGGCTGAACAAATCACGTGGAGAAAAAAATGGGCGACGATCCCATGACGTGATCTCTTTAGAGAGCGTCAGCTGTGTTGATTATTCGACGATATGACGATGACGATCGATTGACATTGCACCGGTCGTGCGTCGTATACGGCGATTTTCGTAGATCGTTTTCGCCGTCCCGCAACGCTTTCCGCAACCCGCTACGATACCCGGAATTCTACAGTCAAGGCCATCGGCGCGCAGGCGCAGTAGCGGTTTCTTGGTTGCGGAGAGCTTAGCGGAGGGGGAAACGCGGTGTACGAAAAGTTCCTATTCAAATGACGTTACGTTGATTTAGCATCGATACGTTGTTAACGAAGAAATGATTTTAAGGTCGTGATGTGTTTTCCCGCCAAATTTAGCGGGGAAACTGAATCGGTGCATAGGTCACGTGACACCAATTTTCCCGCTAAATTTAGCGGGGAAACTCAATTGCTGAACAGGTCACGTTCCGTCAATTTTCCCGCTAAGTTTAGCGGGGAAAGTGACGGCGTTTAGGCTCACGCCGCCACGAAATCGGGGAACGGGCCACTAAAAGCTGTCGCTGTAAAAAACACAGGATCATGGCGCGTTCACTGCTCGTGATTGGTTTGCCGCTGCTATCAAAAGCACAAAGACGAGGAGCGCCAGTCCGTCTGCTTCTTTTGCGGGGCGTTGTGGTGACGTCAGAAAGACGCCGAGCTCTGATTGGCTCTGATTAAAGAATAGTGGCTAGACCTCAAAGCAAGCTGCCGTGAGGTCTACCCACTATCCTTCCAATCAGAGCCAATCAGAGCTCGGCGTCGCTCTGACGTCATCACAACCCCTGCAAAAGAAGCAGACGAACTTGCGCTCCGCATAAGTTCCATTTACCTTCTGCTTCCCCCCCCCCCCGCAACAAAAAGAAAAGAAAAGAAATTTTGATTAGAACGAACGCATTAATATGGGCATTAAGCGCGTGCATTCCACTTTACCGAAATCAATGTATTTTTTTTGTGTGTGTGTGTGTGTGTGTTTTTCAGACGATAAATGGGAACTAGTTCTGAGCACGCGCTGCGCATAACGAAGAACAATATGGCTTACCGTGAATACACCCTATACTGCCTATGCATAGTCACAGGCGGTCTGAGAACGACAAGGTCTAGCCAACTCCGATTACCTCATTAGAACTGCTGCGGTCTACAACCTCGCAGCTGCACCACCCGATAAGAAGTATCAGAAACCATGCAAAAGTGACGACCGTTGTCG
This sequence comes from Ixodes ricinus, assembly GCA_037355805.1. Taxonomy (NCBI): domain Eukaryota; kingdom Metazoa; phylum Arthropoda; class Arachnida; order Ixodida; family Ixodidae; genus Ixodes; species Ixodes ricinus. The sequence continues at coordinate 115,411 of JAZHYW010014714.1, forward strand.
TAATCATACCTTCGCTCTCTCTATTTTGAGCTCTCGGTGCCCGTAGCTCTAATTATGAACCCCTGACAAAAAAACGAAACAAAATTAATAAAAAGAGCGGCGCTAATGATGATTAAGTTCGTCGTTCCTTGATTTGTCTCTCGTCGCTTATGCTTATAAGATGGTGTTCTAATATTTTCGTTGGTAAGGGACCTCGGCGAAATCAATATCTACGTAAAAAGAATATTTACAGTCTAGCAAGATGAAAAACAAACCAGTGCGTATTGCGAGTAAGTTCGTCCATATTGTTAAAACCTCTGTAAATATAATTTTGTATCAACTTGCGCTTCAATGTTCATAGCTCTTACAATTCAAAAGAAAGCTTCCTGTTTGCACTAGAGAGATTGTGAATGACGTTCTTTTTATTCGAGCCGCCATGCCCACCTGTTGAACAAAAGCGAATGAACAGAGGGCCAGCACGAACAAGCGATCCCCGGTTTTTACTGTTTTTATCTTACATAATTCAAAAACTCGAATCAAAATTACTATTAACCTAGGTGCAAAGTGCTTGTTTGGGGGAACAACTTAAGCGGTAAAATATGCATGTTCTCCTCAACACTTAAATACCCCCTATACTGTCTGAATAAAATGCGAAAAAATCGCCTTGCTTACACATTCCGCCAGATGCAAGATGCTTCGATAGCTCTTGATTGGAGTGATGGGATGCTCGCGTTGGACCCACCGTAGGGGGAGGGGGAAGGCAGAGCGAAAAACGAGAAGTGAGCGCAAGAGGTAAGCTAACACTCCCCCCCCCCCCCCCCCTCTTCTTGCACAAAATCTCGTAGCCTTCCTATCCCGTATATAAAATATTTGTCAGAAGCTTACTCTTATTTGGTTCCCTCGCTAGTCCCTGTGATTCTGCGGAATAAGTAGAAACGATAATTTTAAATGTGCTGCCCCGAAAGAAATACTGTTTGTTTGTAAGAAGCTGCCTGTGAACAAATTCGGTGTGGAAATGGTTCATCTGACTTTTGTTAATGTGGGGGAACTCGTCTTGAAAATTAAAACAATCGAGGTTGGAATTGTCCTTTGTTGCTTAGGTCTATAGGCCGATCAGTTCACTTATACTTCCTTTAGTTATTCTTACTTATTAGACTAATATCACTGTTTGGTGTCGTAATTCGACTAGCCTAGTTAAATTTGCACGTGTTATTCGTAGCTCCGCCATGTACTGACATACGAGGAAAAAAGTTGCGTAGTAGCAGTTCACCTCAAACGGTCGCATTAAGTGCATAAAATTACGTTGCCCAATACTTTCGTACTCCACACGGCGAGGTATAGAGAACATGACATAGAATTCGGGCCTGGGCTGAGCCCGGACCTGTTTTTAAAGGTGGCGGGCCGAGCTAGGCCGGGCCTGGGCCCGGTTTCAAATACCTAGGCCGGACTCGGCAGGGTAAATTACCACAACGCCGGGCCCGGACCGTGCCTAGACTAAATAAAGCTGTCCGTGCAGTGGCTGGCTTTCCGAGAAGCTCAGCTGTGCGTGTGCCTGTGTGCGTGTGCGTGTGCGCGTGTACATGCGTGCGTGCATGTGCGTGCAGTCGCGGATTCAGAGGGTGGGTCCGGTTGTCCTGACCACTTTTTTTTAATTCTGCATGTGTAAAAATTTAGGACCGGCAAACGGGAAGGGGGGGGGGGGAGTTGGTAAACATATAATACGCTGACACCTCCCCGCCCCCCCCCCCCCCCCCTCTGAAAGTAGCTGCGTCCGTTCCCGTGTGTGTGTGTGTGTGTGTGTGTTTGCGCGCGTGTGTGTGTGTGCTTGCGCGCGCGAATGTGCGTGTGCGTGTGCGCGAATGCCAGTGTGCTCGTGCTCGTGCGTATGTGTATGTGTGTTTGGGGGGGGCGAGGTCCCTCTTCCCCTCCCGGGAAATGTCAAGGTAACCTTGAACGCCAAGCCCCCCCCCCCCGTAGTCGGCGGCTATGTCGCGAAGTGGCCATATACTCACTCTCGGCGTGCGAAAGCGCCGCCTGAACTCCTGGGCTTCCTCACAGCGATCCGGTGTCGGACGCCGCTGCCCCCTGCCAACGGGCGGGTCCTGTACGGAGGCCGGCAGTACCCGGGGGACAGCGTGCAGTACACCTGCAACGCCGGCTACGTCCTCATCGGCGACTCGGTGTCCGTGTGCGAGACCAATGGGACCTGGTCCAAAGCCGTCCCCAAATGTGAGCCTGCCATCTGAGCCAACACCAGGGATCAAAGCCCGTGCGTTAGCATTTTCACGTGACCTCGCTGAGATCGAGTGAAGTCAGAAGTCAGACACGACTGCTGTGTCAGCGATCGGCTGATCCTCCTCGTTTCCGAGCAGTACGTCGAAGGACGTTCGGCGTCGCGCTCGGGCCCAGTTGCCGAGCTCACGCCATCCGAGCGTGATGACGTCACGTGCAAGGGGAGGAGGCCGTTCATAGGCTTTGAATATTCTAGATGGTGCTTTTTTTTTTTTCAGCTGGACCGAAGCGCTATTATTGCTGGTTAGATCACAGTCCACCGTCATAAAACGTTGCCAACTGCGGGCTACGGGATACCGGTAAAATAGAATGAGTTTTGTTACCATTAAGGGGAATCATCAAAGAAGCAGGTGTCTACATTTATCTACCTCCTACCGCGCGTTTAATTTTGCTGTCCTATGGCTCTATTTTATGATGCTCTATGAGACTGGTATTTCCCAAATCCCACGTTGTCTGTCCCACGTGGCCCGAATAGAAAACCCAGGAGATTTATTTATTGGTATAATAACTAATTCTTACATGCCGTTACTGAATGTACACAGTGGGACACTGTTAGCACAAAGACGCGATCGCCAGTTTCTTTTCCTTTTCCCTCAAAATTAAAAGTCTCATCAAAACTACTAGTGTGGTGGAAAATGCTCAATGGGGTAGTAACATGGGAAGAAGTCTTTGATGCGCGCTGACATACTTCGGTAGTAAATTTCGAAAAAGTGTAGATGTCATGTTTGCGCGAAAAGTGTCCCTCAGTGTACTATAGGCAACAACATGAAAGGGAACAGACTTCCTCGCTTCCTTGATGTACCTAATTATTTTGGAACACGTTATGGTCTCGACGAGGACTAGAACTGAAAGCTTAGATCCCAAACTATGTACTGTTTGAGAGGTTGAGGTTTAACAAAGGTTCCGGGAGCCGTGAAACTGGAAAGAAGAAAGATTTACTGTTCCCTTTTATATTTTTGCCGATAGTATATACCAGAGCCAATAAGATGTAAATTATTCTAGGTTCTCTCTTCCTTTTTTTTTTTTCGTTGGAGTTTTTTTTATAGTACCTCCCTTTGCGCAGGCAAGCCTGCCTGCGAGTTCCCGGGTCAGCCCGCGCACGCGCGCCTTCTGCCGTCCAAGTTCCACTACGACATCGGCGAGGTGGCGCTGGTGGCCTGCAGCCCGGGCTACCGGCTGCTGGGCTCGGCGCGGCTGCGCTGCTCGCGGGACGGCCACTGGTCCAGTCCGCTGCCCCACTGCCGCCGGCTGCTGGCCGTGCACAAGTAGTACCAGCGGGTGCAAGGGGGCATCATCATCGAGCAGATGGCGCCGCAGCGCCTGCCGCCCTAGCAGCGCTCTCAACGCGGTCGTGCGCAAAGCTTCGCTCGCGAGCAACGCCCGACTCTCTTTGTGCGATACCACCTCGAAGACATGGCCCGCGCGCGACGTCATCGTTATAGCCCCCGATAGGACAAGAACGGCAGGGATGTCCTTCCGTTGTGCCGCCTCTAGCGCGGGCTTCCTACCTTCGATAACGCTTGGGCGTCTCGTGCACGCCTCGAAAGCGCATGCGCAGCTGAGGCATGGCTAAGGGCAACGAGCGCGTGCTGTAGGCCGGGCGTTCGAAAGGTATGACGCCCCATTCCTGCGTTCTCACTCTGTCAGTGACTGTAGTGTATACCCGAGCCGCTCCAAGCGTCAAACTCACTGAAGTTCGACTAGCCGCAAAGGGGTAGACGCACGCGTCTTGGCGTCGCCCCGTGCTATAGCATCGCGCTCGTGTGAGACGCTGCAAGATGCGTTGCCGGAGACGCTGACGCGAGTTGGACGGTCTCGTGCGGATCCAGTTCCCGAGGCCCGTTGGAGGCTAGTGGCGGCACGGCGTAGCTCTCAATTGGCGTTGAAATGAGCGGCTCGTGAAAGCAAATGGAGGTAGAGCACTCACTCGTGGAAAGTCTCTGGCGCGTTCGCGCAACGGTGGTTGTCGGGACTTGTAAAAAACGCGAAGCGTGTTTTTTTATCAAGGGTCTTTACCGCTACGCACCTTTCCAATTTGTACAAATCACAGCCCAGCGTGAAAACTCCATGGCCTAACTCGCGCTTGTGCATCGCTTCGGAAAAGAAGCAAAGCACGTGCCAAACCCACGAACATTGGAAGTGGCATTGACCGGAAGCCCGCATGCGCAGCCATAACTGACCTTCACTTTTTTGTTTTCTTCAATTTTCTTCGCTTTATTTTATTATTGTTCTCGCGCGACAGTTCACTGACTTTTTAGACATCATAGTGTCCTCGTCCAGCTTAAGGGTGAACGGAGTATAGCAAGCAACCGTGATGTGGCGCACGTGACCTCGAAGCGCGATGACGTTTGCTCCTCTCTGTGGAAGAAATATCCGTCATGTGTGTACACCACATAACTGGTTCATGAGTATAGATATGGTGGGCACCTCCCCCTCCCCCCCCCTAAAAGGGGAGGTGTGACGATCGCGCTTGCGAAACTGACTCAGTGATTTAGCATGCGGAGCTGTGGTGGGTTATAAGCGGGGCGGAGAGCCATCGATAAGTAAAGCCCCTTGATGTTTTAAAAGTAGCGCAAGGTGCGTCGATGCAAGAGGCACGCGCAACGTGCAGCCCTTGGGAAGATCATGGTGGCACAACGCTGCACTGAGCTAGATTGCAGACGCCATGTTCTTACCAGGCTATGTTGCACGTTTTGGACTCCCAGTAGACTAGGGAGAAGGAAGTGACGTCAACAACGCTCTTTGGATGTTGATTGGTGGAGTCGCTGATGACGGTATCTGCATAAGATACGTTCATTCACACCTACGTCACTTCCTTCTCCCTAGCCTCCTGGGAGTCCAAAACGTGCAACATAGTCCCCCAGAAGTGGTGCGCGGTACGTGTCTCGAGCATTTCCATAACAATGAATGGCGCCACTTTTCCCAGGATAGAGCGGTTTTATCGATAAGTGGATGGCAGGGCCACCTGGACTGCGGGGAATAGAAAATAAACGAAGTTCATCAAGGGGCTTCACAAGCCCACCACAGCTTCACTGCAGCCTGTTTTCATTGCATCGAGCTCAATGCGCCGTGCCCAATTTTGTTATGGCTAACAAGGAAATATTCATTGCGCGGCACTTCATGATTGTGATCAACGGAGAAGACATTTTCTTCTTTTGTAGTCACAGTGAGGCGGAGTGCCGTTGTGGTGCTGGTGCAGGCATATCGATGCTAACGCTGCGTGCTGAGCATCCTTGCCATTTTCTTCCGCTGGACGAAGCGAGCGATTGTCAAACCTCCCCTTCTAGCCCACCATAGTATATGGAGTATTCATTGGCGGCAATAGCTGTGTGCGCGACTGCTGAGCGTGTGCTGATGGCAAGCTTCCGCAGTTCTTTTGCAACGTGCATTCCACACCATCAAGATTGCCGCTTTTAGCAGGCTATTAATGTGAGCTCGTTTTGAGCCTGCACTCTAAACAGCACCCTCAAATATGGAGTCCAGTGAATACCCCATGTAAGAATGGGCGCGGGCCTTGTCTTCTAGATGGTATTGGTTCGTGGCCCTTGCGTAGCGAAAGTCGTCGAGCGCGTTGCCGCACCCTTTGTGAACGACCAACACCTTCTCGACGTGACGTCGAACGTTTCGACGAAGCGCAGAACACTGCGTTTGGTCAGCATCATGCAATCAGACGCTTTTGTTCAGTCAAATTTTCGGGAGTGGTCGAGTGTGTTAATGTCTAGGAGTGGACGGAGGGTACTGGGTCGGCTCATTAAACTGCCGCCATATGATGCTGCTGCTGGTGCAGACAGGTCTAGGGGCATAATAGTCTCACTGGCTAAATTCGGCTCTTTGGTTTAAAACGAGGAAAAACAAATTACGTATATAGCGCGACCCTGTTAACACAAAAAAGCGATCGACTTTCCCCCCTCTCTCTCTCTCTCTCTCTCTCTTTGAATTTAAAAAGTTGTCATAAAAACTACAGATAGGGCGAAAATTCCTTACACGGGGTTCTTATTCAAGCAGTTGAGATCAGTTTAAATCGATACGTTGTGTGACCAAGGCGCAAATAAAAAAATAAAAATAAAATAAGAGAGAGCCAATGTCGTCCGTGCTAACAGAGTCGCGCAGTGTTTATGCCCCTCTTTCTCTTGCCCTCACTGGCCCGGGGTTATTTCGTGTGACACCGCTAGCACATGCCAGTTCGGCGCTTGTTAACGTTTCGCTTGTATACACGTTTGCAAAGACAACCTCCGGGCACCGCCATCTTGCTCACTTCGGGTGCGCTTGGGCGCGGCCATAATCCGATTACCACGCCTTAGCAAGACGTCGTAATCGGATGATGACGCGCCCAAGCGCACCCCAACTGAGCAAGATGGCGGCGCCCTGAGGCCCTACTTCCAAACTCGTATACGACCTCTTGCGTTTACCGTTTGAACTCCATTCGCTCACGTTTGCGTCACACATGCGCGCATTCGGTTGCACTAGCCTAATATTTGCATACGGGGCATCATCACCTGTCACCTCACGAGGCCGTGGAAGAGAGAGAGACACTATCGATCTCCAACATAAATTGTAACAATTTGAGGAAATGATTTGGATTGCACGAAGAGAGCGCGTGAAACCAATCTCACAGTCGGTGTTCAAGTAAAGGGCAGAGAACGTGCTTTGTGCTTCGATTGCTATTTCGCTAGAACTTCGGAAAGTATTATTCCGCGGTGCGTTGGTACGGCCACGCTCTGGTAGATATCGAGGGATACAAAGGATACAATTAGTCTAAAAGTTACAAGTAAATATTTAAAAAAAATTATCATAGTGGTCACCGCTTTTTTACACAGTTAATTTGATCTGCGATGAGTAACTCTGTTTTTTATTTGTTCAGTATACGTTTGGTACTCGTTGCCTGAAATCCACTGGTGCTTATAGCATAACATATTTGCAATGGGTCGATAATGTGGCGGTATAGGTAGCCACGGCTCGAGCTTCTTAAGCTGCCGGCGGTGGTGGTTGTTCATGTTAGTATGAAACTTAGGACGTTGGCATTTGCCGGTTGCGAGTAATGATTGTGTGCCAAATTGTGAAAACACTGTTGAATATTTTTTTTTAAGGAGGTGGGGGTGGGGGGGTTACGTTTTATACGCGTTGCATTGATACTTCCAACAGACAATCGCCTGAAATAAAAAATTTACACACGGTAAGCCCTCACAAAGTTTTAGCAAAAATAGCGATGTGCAAATACACATGTCTCTTTATTTGTAGAACAGCAAGAAGTCGTTTTAAATAGTGGAGATCTACTCAAACCATTCAAAAGTGACCAAATTTAAGTCACTTCTTTTTTTTCTCCTTTTTTTTACATAAATATTGAATTGCTGTGTTTTATTCTCGCATTTTTCATTGAAGTTTCTGAATAGGAATGTTTGAGCTTCAGAATGCCTGTGGAGTGATTGTAGTTCCTGCTGTGTTGCGGTCAGCCCCCCCCCCCCCTTTTCCCTCCCCCTATGCCCCGAAAAGAAATGATAAAAAATGTTGTTATGTGAACCTTGAAGAATCCTATGAATTAATCTTGGGCGTTATTTTTTTACTCAAATATACGTATCTTAGGCATCATATAGGATCCATCGGAGTGTTTTTGAGAAGAATAAAATAGTAGGACGTGCATTTGTCTATATAATTCTCCCTTGTATCTTAGTGTCAGCACCATTTTTGGGATCGTCCTACAATGCCGAATTTAACCTAACACTAACAGTGCAAAAGAAAAAAAGGAGATGATTAACCAGTAGTGTTAAAAAGTAATTGAAATTGTTAACTGTTTGGCTAAAATGTGAAAAAATCGTGACGATTTGTTCTTAAACTTTTGGACGATTTTAGCATATTTTTCACTCTTTAGTTGACTGAACTAGTTGAGGTTCCTGAATAGTTGTTTTTACCTCTAGACAAAACCGTGTGGCTGCGTGCGTGCGTGCGTGCGTCCGTGTGTGTGTGTGTGCGTGTGTGTGTGTGTGTGTGTGTGTGTGTGTGTGTGTGTGTGTGTGTGTGTGTGTGTGTGTGTGTGTGTGTGTGTGTGTGTGTGTGTGTGTGTGTGTGTGTGTGTGTGTGTGTGTGTGTGTGTGTGTGTGTGTGTGTGTGTGTGTGTTTACAATAAACGCGAGTTTTATGCTTGACCAGTGAATGCGACGTCAGGGGTCTGATTCGTTCTATTGTAATTTCCCGATTCATTCAGCGTCACAATATGCCAAACTATTGTATTTATTTGTTGTCCAATGTAATTTTATTGTCGCATAATGTGACCATGCTCCCATTACATGATGTTTTAAATGTGTTTCACACAACAGACTAAACATATATAAAGGTAGTTACGTAAGTCCGTCTCTTTCAGAGTAGTGTTTTAAATGCTGCGTTTTTGCACTTACAATTTTGTACTCGTAATATTTTTCAGTCAGAGCACAAATATCTTTTGGGCCTTGATCTACAGGTGTGTGTGTCAAAAGTATTGATCCACTTCTACTTGCATTTTGAGATTCTGCTGTAAATAGTGAGCTTTCCAAATGACGTAACGGACGCCACTGTTACTGCATATTGTATTCTTTAATTTTCATGACGTATGTATAATATAATTTGTAGGCTTCTTTCATGTTTGTGTTTGCTGCAGAGTGCATAGAACGTTTCAGAAAGAATAATTATTTAAGCTGTAAGTCGCATTAGGTAAAATAAAAATATGTAGGTGAAAGTAATTTTAGATTGCTTCGTGGGCGACTATATTCACTTGATACAAATAATCTATTATATAATTCGTGACTCATTTTTATGAACTAATATAAAATGGCAAGTGAAGAATTGGGTAGAGCTGTAGTAGGAGGGACTGCGAATACAATCACCTAGCATCAAAGTCAATTAAATATGAATTCACGGAATGGAGTTTTCTCTGACGAACAAATACTTTGTAATAAAAAAAATATTGTCGAGTGAATTCTTCAGTATGTACATCGACAATTTTATATAATATCGCTGTTGCGATGAGATTATTCCAGCACATTTTGAAGCGTTGAAATAATGTGTGTTTTAAATACGGTTTCTTTTTAACTTTTGTCATTTAAACATTTTGAGTCGCTCATTAGGCTTCGTCAGACAAAAAATATTTAGCTTCTTCCAACATTTGTTTAGTGGCTTTGAAGTGAAGCGTTTGATCTCAGTTACAATCAGCATGTATCATATGAATCTCTTCGTAAAAGAGTCTAACTAGCCTACTAAAATAAATCATGAAATACGGCGGTTAACATTTATTACTCAAGACTACGTCCCCCACAACAAAGCGTCGAGTTACAGTGACATTCTACGAGGCACCAAATATCGCGACTAACGTTTTTTACGACATTGTATTCCAGTAATTTCAGAACCCTCGGAAGACGCCTAATTCACCCGTTTCGTCCAGTGTTCCTATTATAGAGTGCCAACGCAAAATTTGTTTACAAGTCCGTGCCATACGAAACTTTCACATATCCCATTTACAGCTGGCAATTATTACTAATGGGAAAAGTTACGTGCCAATACTGTATGTTCCAAAAGTTACATAGATTTGATCAGTTCCTGTGATATATTGCAATTGCTGCAGTAGTTTGTACTAGCTACTGCACAAAATAACGTTTTCAGTTGTACGTACCTACTGTGGGTTTGCAAATGTTCCTGTTTGTTGCTAATGTATCTGTTGTAATTCGATTGCTCCTCATGTACGTATGCCCATTCTGAAAGATTGTGAGGTGTGAATAAATAATGAACAATAAAAAACGTCTAGATATTCATAGAAAGAAGCATTAAACAAGAGCAAAACATATTGAGGTGCTTGGAATTTTTTCACCGAACAAAAAGTAATAAAAAAGGTACGTTTATTCAGCCTTGAACCTCAATCGCACTTTTGATACTGCCCCTTGTTTCTTAAACATTTCAGAACAACACCTGTTCTTTTTAGGGCTGGGTGTCGATTAAATAGTTTAACCCGATAAATCGACACCCTTTAATCGAATAATTAATCGATTAATCGGTCTCGTTCATTTCCACGCATAATATTTAAAAAAAATCAAAATTACATCTTTTTTTTTTTTGCTTTTGCCTAATATGTGATAAACGGCTGAATATAGAATTTCGATTATGAATCAACCTCAATGTGTAGCTAAAACATTTTAAAAAATTGGGGTGTGTGTATGTATATACAGCCTATAGTCGGTGACAGGTCAAGGACGAAGTGGAAGCTCCTCCCACCTCTTTCCACTTTAGGACAGCGAACGCTGGAGGGGGGCAACCTCATCTCCACCGTTCACACCACACATTGTATAATTCAATAAAGAAAATGTAAAAAAAAAAGGTTTTCTTTAAATAGTCTGCATCCGGTGCGTAACCAATGACCGGTGCAATGCACAGTCAACAATAAGTGCATATTTCATACGTGAACTTCTCATACACGGCGCAGCGCACCTTAACAAAAATGCCTGCTTTATTAGCGCGAAAAAACTTTTATCGTGCAACAATCATCATTAGCATAATATGTCAATTACGAAATTATGACAACTCGTCACAACGAACGATCATGGAAAAGAAACCCTTGTATAGTCCGCAACTGTAGATAATCTGCACCGCATAAAATTTCAACTTTTAAACACTTACATTGTCCGCGTACTAGGTTCTGGAGAATACAAAGATCAGTCCTCGCGGATAACTTTACGGGAGTTTTATTTACTTTGTGCACGCCATGCTACGTTCAAAAATATGTATAGATCTGACTTTCATCATTTACATGAATATGAAACCTGTACCCTATTGTAAAGGGTTTCATCACTTACTCGAGATACAGACTCAAACCTTGCTTTATAAAGTGGGTGAGATACGTAAGTCAAGTAGAGTCACCAAGCTAACAAGTATAATTAAAATTTATGTAGAATCCTTAGTTCTCATCTCTGCTGCCTTCTATAACTGCCCTTTGGGCCTTGATCGCATTGTTTATTGATTACATTTAAAAATAACCCAGCACAAAAAATGATCATATCCTTAAAATGTTCCCACGATACTTCGAAAAGAAAATGTAAGCACGAAGTTTCTCACTATATTCGCAAATAAATATTTCAGAACGCATGAAAATTTATCGTTTCTCCACATCTATCTCTGTTATTAAATGCTTAACGAGCGTGTCGGTAATGGAAGCAACAACAGGAAAGAATAAACACAACGGACGAGATAGAATGTGCTTGTTTTTATTTCTTGTCCGCTGTGTGTTTATTCTTTCCTGTTGTCGCTAACTATTAACGTCTTTTTTTTTTGCTTTGCTTGTTAGAGAAGATATACTTCTTTTTGCTGTAAGGCAGAGTCAAATAACAACCTCGATATATTTTTATCTCCGTAATACTGAAGACAGAATTAAGCGGAATTTGCCGCTTTTCATCATGGTCTCCCCCCCCCCCCCTTTTTTTTTTCCGTTCAACACATGTGCGACAACACTTCTCCAACGGGTGGATTCTGCAGAAGAAAACATCTTGCTGATGATTCCGAAGCATCTTACACCTTGCTCCTAAACCATGGGGCGTACCGACACTTTCAGCTCTTCCTCCGTACGGTACTTTGCTCCGCCGAGGACTGCTCTGAGTAACCCGAACAAATTGTGCCACGGTCGCAGAAGACCGTGAGCCCAACCTTGTTCTGCGTCGGAATTGCCCGGAACATTTTTGGTCTTGAGGACAAAGTGTGTCTCCACTCTTTGCTCGCCCATTAGGTCTCTGGTTGGGCATAATTGATTCAATATTCGTCCCCAGTGATAATGCGTTGAAGAAAATCCTCTCCCTGCCTTCATAGCAGATCGGAACAGCGTCTCGCACTCACCCACACGGTGCTCCTTAATGACTGGCGTAAGTTGTCCTGGCACCCACCCGGCAGACACTTTATGGTTACTGCAAAATATTTTGAATTATGTGGTTCACCGAGCCACGACTAATGTTAAATTCTGCTCTAATTTTCTTCATAGGGAGGCTCTGGTTTTTGTGTACAAATAGTTCAAGTTCTGATATTGAGTGCGTCGTCGTCGAAGTGTGAGCCCGACGGGAGCGATGTATATGTCGGTCAGACATTACTCAACGCTTTGAAAAATATTTTACCACTCGTACAAGTGCCGAACGCTTCAATGCTGCTTCAATATCCTGCGATGAATACCTTCGGAATTGTCGCCCTCTGCATTTTAAAACCGGATTACTGGGCGCTGCTCCTCCCTGGTACACGCTTTCAAGAGGGCGGCCATTTTTTAGAGTGCTGTGGTCACGTGACATTCTTCAGTAGGCTGCTGGGCCGGCGTGCGTCGTTTACGTTAGTGGAGGGCCAAACGATATTTGAAGAACGGCAGACTTCGTGGGATTTCGATTTTTATAACTAAATTGCGGTTACGTTTTGACTCTGCCTTGTACAAGTGCATGGGAGTTAACATCTTGTTCCTACGTTTGACTTGCCGAACAGTGAGTAAGTTTTGGTCGTAATGTCACTCTCATATATCATAGCGCAGGAAAACTCGTAAAACGCATCATTCGTGGTACGAACTTTTGCTTTTGTGCTTTATAAACAATGTTTGCGTTGATGGCATGCGTTGATTCAGTGGATGAGGGTATTTGAGACTGCAAATACGGGTGGTTGTTAATTACCAAACTTCAAACTTGAAAATAAAAACAAAAAACTACGTATTGATAATTTAAACAAATGGAAATCCTTTCTTGTAAGGTAGGATTTTATTAAGAACAAAGATTTGTGCACGTGAAGTGAATTTTGGGACTATACCTGAAGGGGAAATTGTTCGACAATAAACGCCGAAGGTTCAATAAAGTTTCCGTTTATCAAAACATTTGGAGGGATGGCGTGCTACTCGACATAATTTTTTTATTAGCACACAATCTGAGATGTATCTTTTTTATTTATATTTTCATATCTTTCTTGTATTGCCGATAACCATCTTTTCACATAAATACGGGCTTTGAATGTCCCAATGCTAGAAATATCATGATTTTTTTCCCGTGAGACACGTTGTCATTGTACACCGATCGCAATTTTTCGTACTCTTTCCAGGTTGTATCTGGGCAATTTTATTTCAAATCGTGCAGGAAAAAGTTGTCATGTCTCAAAAACATGTGAAAAAATTATATATGCAGGGCAAATTCTTCACTAGAACGAAACTGAAAACTGTTTTTGCGTCATATTTTTAGTTCTTAAGTTTTTGACTACTAAAGAACCAAAGGCAGATTTTGGGATTTGTGCGATCGTCGCAGGTCGCGCATTTGGGAGCTTCTCTAGGCTCAGATACCTTCCGCGAAAAAAGAAAGCATTCACTTGGCTGGGAGCTCCAGAAAAAAAAGAACCGTGTTTTTCAGCCCGCAGGTAAATAAACTACGTATCGCGGAAAGCTCTAACTCCGGGATAATGTGACGCTAGCGGTTGGAATAGAACCTGACAGTTTGAGAAGATGACGTTACTTGGATCAAAAGATAATTGAGAAAAACGAAATTTCTTTACGAGTCGACGTCCACCTAAGCCTAATACTGTCAAAACAATGAAATGACATTGTGGGCCTTTGTAGCATCTATTTCACTTAAAAAGACTTGTCAGCAAGAAAGATACAATATTTTCTTTCTTGCTGACAAGTGTTTTTCGCCGATATAAGTCCCACAAGCGTCCACAATGTCAGTTTTGTGTTGGCTATATTAGGCTTAGGTGGACGTCGGCACATAGACAAATTTCATTTTTATCAATTATCTTTTGATCCAGGTTGCGTCATGTTCCCAACCTTTGGCGTTCTATCCTAACCGCTAGCGTCACATTCTCACGGTGTTGGAGCTTTCTGCGATGCATATTTTATTTACCTGGGCCGAATAACACGGTTATCGTTCTTTGGGAGCTCCTTGTATATTAAAAACGCGAGATACTCATAAAATATTTTGTTGTTTTTATTTATTTTTGCAAACAATCCAGGACCTGGCCCTTTGACGAGAATTTACCAGGTATGGATGATGATAACTTTCGTAACAATTAATTTTATCACATAAACTATATATCAAATGAAAGCTTAAACAAATACCTATTCAACCCGCACAATATCGTCATATTCAAATAAAGTTATCTTGGTGAAAAATTCATTTGAATACAAGAAAAACCCTGAAAGTACAAATTTGAACATCAATTTTCTCAAAAAGGCCATTTCTGAAATATTTCATTTTTGTATAAAGAGCCATTGGAATGGTCAATGACAGATCCAATAAACTCATATGAAATATATGGTTTGGGCCTATAAATTCGTACAATCGAAGAAACGATATACTGTAAAACCCTTAATGTTCGTGAGCCCCTAATTTTCGCGAATTTTTTTACTTGTAAAATTCGCGAACTTTAGTTTGTAGGAAGTGTCTGTAGAGGTGAATTCCAGTCTTTAGAATTCGCGAAATTTAATGGTTGCAAATATGACCCCGGTGCCCGATTCGCGAAAGATCGGGGCCGCGAAAATAAAGTGTTTTAAATTATTTGAAGCTCTATGTTATATAATAATAATAATAATAATAATAATAATAATAATAATAATAATAATAATAATAATAATAATAATAATAATAATAATAATAATAATAATAATAAATTTATTGACCCATTCAGACGAGAGAAGTAGGATGTGAATGCGGGTACATCAAAGCCAATAAAGACACGTGTTGATGACACCCTAAAAACAACGGACATATGTATGCTGCTTCTAGGTACAGGATAAAGTAACATTCACCACAAAAAATAATATTTGAACCATACTTTAACTATCATCTCACAAACAGTCTATATATACACACATCTTGAAAAGAGCAGTTAACTAGTGTCCAAATTTAAGCGCCTTGAGTTCTTGTTTCAGCGTCTTCAATGACGTAACTTGGTAATTAAAGAGTCCGGAGGGCGTTGAACAGAAGCAGGACATAGTACTCCCGCATAAATTTGCCATATCGGGTGGAACAGAGCTTCATGAAAACGAGAGCTGCGACGCAATGTGCGGGATGGAATAACTGGTGTTTGAAAATCGCTGTTCCAAAAGTACCGACGCACTACAGATCTGAATAAACAGAGAATGAAAATTCGGTAGTCTTAAGGCTTTTAAATATGTCAGCACTGTTCGACAGATCTGTATTATATGCAACGCTTGTTAATATACCTTTCAAGTAAAATATTAATTTTCCCTTGCCACCGTCCTGAACAGTTACCGAACACCGTTACCATACCGGTAGTAGGCTGTAAGCAAGGCGCGTGCACAATAAAAAATCGAATACCGACAGGCAGAAAAACTCGACTGTTATAAGGCAGTACAGGCAATAGATCACCCAAGTTTACCGCAAAGGGAAGACATGTGAGTTCCATGACATATCGCTAATCAAAATATAGGCCTAGATATTTTACATGGTCAACTGATTCGATGGATACACAATATAAAAGGATTACAGCTTGATGCATGGAGAAAGAATTACACATTACCCTGATGTTCTTTCATGAGGGGTTGTGGAAACAGACAAGTTTTGTTTTAGCAATGATGTTAATGTCTAGAAGGTTGTTCTTTAATATCTAGTATAATAATAATAATAATAATAATATATAATAATAATAATGTTTATTATGGTTGCGAGAAAACAACCACATCGGTCTTCCCCTTGGTGCACCAACACAAACAATAAAACCAGCAAAAAAAGATCCTAAACACACATAAAGTATATAAGAGCCAAATGTAGATTATCCAAATGGCGGCGGTACATTGTAACAAGTGCAAATATATCAAAGTGGGGTGGAGCGATGGCGTTTATATAGTGACTGGAATTCGAGAGAGAGGTGAGGTATTGCACAGTGAGCGAGCACAGAAGCATACAAAATGTCTGCTTAGACGTGAAGGAACACGAACGTGTATCATTTCAAGGAGTTGTGGAGTTAGGATGCGAATCTAGGTCGTAGCCATTTGTTTCTGCCAGATAATTATTTCTTGTAATTTACTCATAGTATGGTTTGGCTTCAATTTTACAAATAATTAAGCACGTTATGTTTATATACAAAGGTTTTTCATACGCATGTCCAGCGATCGTTTCCTGAAAAATATCGAAGAAATCTCAAGTAAAAAAAACATTTCCCGCAATTCAGTAAGGAAAATCAACGGTTTATAAATATTACCTTTTAAAGTCTTATCCGGGATGCTGTGGCAGTAGGGACACAACACAAAAAAAATTATTAGTGATGCGTCGAGAGGCTTAGCACAAAATTTCGCCCTTTTCCAACTGCCGCTTCGCCACGCACGCTAAGACCAATGAGAAGCTGGGCTCATTTGATCCGTTCAATCTTCGTTTTTTCTTAAAAAGAAGAAGAAATGTTTGCTTGGGCCTTGGGGAAAT
Source organism: Ixodes ricinus (assembly GCA_037355805.1). Classification (NCBI taxonomy): domain Eukaryota; kingdom Metazoa; phylum Arthropoda; class Arachnida; order Ixodida; family Ixodidae; genus Ixodes; species Ixodes ricinus. The sequence continues at coordinate 132,075 of JAZHYW010014714.1, forward strand.
ACAGTGTTCCATAAACTTAATGCCGTTATGAGATGGTCCGTTATGTTTGCTCCTTTTTGTGCTATTCCTGGACCTACCGGTCCAACTACATCGTGTCGTTTTGATCCCCAACTGGTGAAGACATTCCAGCTTCTACAGCATGGTGAAGACATTCCAGTTTCTACAGTGACCGGTTTAGCTTTGAGTAGTCTGCAATGGATTAATATTTGGGTAACCGAGTGGCAGCGTTAAGTTTCAGGAGCACTTTACATATCATTACAGAAATTATCAAATAACGCTGGTTCACAAGAACGTTTCTTGTTGCCACAAAACAACGTTAAAACTGGTTAAAGGTTCTCTCTTAAGGCTTAGCAAATCGTTTGAACAAGATATTGATGAACCATCCTTATTTCGAGTTTTTGTCCACAAGTCGCGTACCGAATGTTATTGACAAAACTTAAAACTTTCTGCTCTTTTTGTGTGTCGTTTGTTTCTTTTCTTCTTTTTTGGCGTCGCGGGAATGGGTTAGACGTACTGTACCACTTTTTGAAAGAATAATTCTAGGCTTCAGGGATGACTATCTGAACGAAACCATAAGCACGCCCAGTTGTTCTAAGATCTGTTGATCTGCGGTTGAGCAATGAGGCTTGATGCTTGGGTGGTCTACAGACGCCGCGACACGCACCTGGCACTCCCCGCATGCCGCCACACCACGTGAGGCTCACTACCTAGACGTAAAAAAAAATGCTGTAAGTTTTGTAAAAAAAAAAAAAATTCGGTTCTGCCATTTATGGACAAAAGCTCAATTCAAGGACGGCTTTCTCAATGCAATGTTATACAAATAGCTAAGCATTGAGACGAATGCTGTAACCCGCGCTTTTCGTTAACATTAAACGTTCTGTGAACTTGCCTTGCCAGATATCTTATGTAATTGCATGCACTTCCTCACGGTGTATGCAAGCTTTCTCTTTCTAAAATATTAATGACAAAAATAACGTGAGTAGGTTTAGACAAGCTTGAATTCGAAAATATTTTCGTTTACCCAATTACACTATCATTCGGCATAAAGGTATTGGAGAGGTATCTATAATAGTTTTTTTTATTCTCACGAGACAATTAAAAAAAAACGATTTAACTGTTTTCAGACTTTTTTTTTAAGTTCATCAAATAGACCCGTATAAGAAAAACTCATAATAATTATATCATCCCGTCAACGTTTCAGCTTTACTTTATTTGTGCTAAATCAAAACCAACGAGTACTCTAACAAGGTGCCGATCATTTATTATTTAATAGGCATACACATGACGACGACCATGATATTTGCCTCTTAAAAGAATTGAAACATCGGGTATTTTTAAATGTACGGATCTATGGTTCCCTCTTGTATTCAAAAGCGTTTTTTAACACGATAACTTTATTTGTTTATAAAGATACTGTAAATGTTGAATAGGTACTTCTTTAAGCTTTTATTTAATATAATAATAATATTAATAATGATTCTTTATTTTCTGTGCCTACAAACAACTTTTCAGTCTCCACTGTGGTGCAGTAAAATACTAAAATACAAATACGGCAAACTAAAATATTAATACAAAACCACCGAAAACTTTGGTGGTATTTGTTGGTAAAGCAATTTGTGAAATGGTGGTAAAGCAATTTGATATGATTTATCTCATGAAATTGATTGAGACAAAAGTTATCATGAAAACTTGGTAAATCTTTGTCAAAGGGGCCAGGTTTTGAATATTTTACCAAAAACAAATAAAAACAACAAAATTTTTATGCAGATTTTGCTTTTTCAATGTAGTTTAAAAAGTGATGTAAAAAGTTTCTTGTGCGGAAGGTATATGAGCTTTGAGAAGCTCCCAAATACAGGATTTTTGACAATCGGCCAAATACCAAAATCCGTCTTTGGTCCTTTAGGAGCCATAAACTCGAAAACTAAAAATATGACGCAAAAACAGTTTTTCAGTTTCCTTCTAGTAAAGAATTTGCGCCCAGAATTTGAAATGAAATCCGCCAATCTATAATTAGTTGGCACGTACTGCTTAACGCGGTCTACACGTTACTTGCGCGCGCGTTTTTTTTTTGTCAAATAAAACAACTACAATTATTATATAATCATATTTTTAATACAATGTTTGCGATAAAACTTGTTGTCGCCTTAGAATATACTAATCAAGCCTAAAACGCTTTTGTTGGCGGGTGTGTTGGTCCTGTAACAGTTGAGCGTAAGTTAAGCAAAAGCCTAAATGACGATGAATTTCATGCTGCACTGCTCATGTAATGAGATGCCTGACTAAAATGTCATGAGATGCTTGACTAAAATATATTGACGTAAACATTAATATTATTCCCATATCCAATTCCTATAAAATATTAAATGCTTTTGTTCCTAGGAGTCAGAAAGCAAATAAATCTACCGCAGCTCAGGTAAGCAGGAAGTGGTGAGGTGCTTACTTGTATTTTTAACTAATTGAAAAGAAAATCAAATTGCTTTGAATGAACATAATTCTGTTGATTAAAACTTTTTTTACTAAAATGGTATAAAATGTTGAATAAAAAATATGTTTTTAACGTTGAAGAAGGAATACGTATGACTTCGAAACGCCTTGAAGGGTGATATTGGGTTGTATTATACAGTCGACATTGCCCGTGTTATCTAAAGCGTGTATCGTGCGGTGTCAAACAGTGAGTGCTGACTTCTATGTAATGACATACTATATGCTACGGCAATAAAGTTTTCCACAGTTTTTGTTCGTCCAACCAACAGTGTCGCGTTGAACCTTTGCATCAAACGAAGGTGATACAGCGGGTATAAAATATAATTAAATATAAACATGTTCAATATAAACAATTAATCTACTGCGACTAAAATAAATGGAGAACTTGAATTGAAAAGTGACTAAATTTCAAAATAATACATTAATTTTTTTTTATTTTTAATATTCTCGTAATTACCTTTTGAAATGTTTTACCAGAACGCCCATTTGCTGAGCAGACGTTATACTGCCACGTGTTTTTGTGTCTCGTTTATTTTGGTGATATCTAGATGGATAATAGAATTCCGACATTCAAATTAGTTATACATCGAGCTAATCTCTTCGACACAGAATTATAACAATTTTCAAGTAGTAAACGGTACAAGAATAATATTTCGCAAGTTGCAACAACACCATTGTGCTGCACTCGACGTCGAACCTATAATTCTTCTATGATAACCTTTATGGGCCCGAAGTACTTCGACAGCTGGACGCAGTACGTGGTATTCTCCTGCATTTTCCCAGAAATAAGCGTGAGAGTGAATGGGACGCGGAAGAGTGAAATACCACAAGAAAAAGTCGAATTTCGAAGATGATTTCCCAGAACCCAACAGAATCAAGAGCTCATCCCTCTCTATAACAATACCATTCGAAGAAATCCTCAAGTAAAACCGACCCCGCCCACACACACACACACGCAGATACACACACACACACACACACGAACAAGCACAGACACACAGGCAAATATCGAGCAGCGGAGACGATCAACAAAGGATCAGGCCGGCGGCTCCATCTGCCGGCCGTTCCGGGAGCCTCCTCGCCGCCCGATCCGTCCGCCTCCGCCTCTGTTCCGGTTCGACCCGAGCTGCGACTGCGAGCTAGGCCGAACCGAGGCTCTCCCCCGGCGACGCGAACTGCGGTTCCCGCCCCGCGAGCGAGGCCTGCAGCCGCTTGCCCGGTCTTTCCCCCGCCGTGCCGTGCTGTGGCGTCGAACCCGCGTGCCGCTGCTGGTTTCTGTTTCCCGCGTTTCCACCGTACTCAGTCGAGGCCGAGCCGCGGCCCCAACCTTTCCGTCACCGCCGCAAGTTGTCTCCTACTCCTCGAAGAAGCGGACGGGAGATCCCGGTGGGAGAGCAGTACGCCCCCGGCCGGTCGCGGCACCGTCGCATCCAGGGGCGCGTTGTGCGGTTCGATGCCGATGTGTGGGGAGTGAGCAGCGGCGGCAGCAGCCATCTCGGTCGGATCGTCTCCCGTCGGTGTCGGGAGGAAGGCAGAGGAAGTCTTTTGGCCGCTGCGTTGGCGTCGGTGGCAGTGACGCCCGTGCCGAGGCGACCACACGGCGGTTTCCGCCGCACGCAGCGGACAGCGGGGCTCTACGGCGGTTCCGGTGGCGACACGGAGCCCGGTGTCAGGCCTAACTTCGCATGGAGGCGTCCGTCTCATCCCGTCGGCGCCTTGCCTGACTGAACAGGTAAGGAAGGCTCGGCACGGGTTGTTCCTTCGTTGCGGCGTCCTTTGGGCTGTCGACGTTGCCGCTGCGGCGATGTGCGGCCGTGACATTGCCGACAAGAGGCTGCGGGGTATGGCTGCCGTGAGTGCGGCTCGAGCGAACGTTTGCTTTTTTATGTGTATTATTTTTGCTTTTTTTTCTCGCGATAGGGGTTAAGATCTCGCAGTTCGGATGTTGATACTATGTTACTGGGGTAGCAGCAACGAGGTGACATTTTAACCTAGGTACTTTTGATCCCGAAATATCTAACGTAATTCTGGAAGGCGACTACACATTTCGTCGATAAAGAAGAGGAACCGGTTTCTTTCTTTCTTGGCCTTGGCGGGTATCTTACAATGAACACAGCTTTGTTATTTGGCGCGTATATTTCAGTGCATTACGGAGATCAGACAATCATCACTGATGTCAAAACTATGCTGTTCGCTCGCCTTCAAGCGCGATATTTGTTGGTCTAATGATCAGACATTGGTGTTCCCTTCTGCAAGATAGCAGGTTAATGGAAACGGTCGATCATTAAAAAAATCACAAAATATTGTGTTAAAATAAAAAAACTAGAAAGCAAACAAACAAAGGCGAGGAAGAACGAAAAAAAAACATGTAAAGACCGTGCAATTTTTTTTGTGTGTGTGATTGCATGTTTTGGCCTATCGAACACGTGTAAAACATCAATTAGTTTTTTTTCTTTTTTTTTAATGGGATGGAAGCAAACGTTAAATGCATATTGTTGTACATTTAAAGGATAACGACGAGGGCACCGGTGCTGTACTGGGAGTGCCAAATATTGTCGCTGATTTACTTGCGGTCGCGCGTTTTCGAACACGAGTTTAGACCGGAAACTACAGACGATGTCCCACTAAATGTAATAAAAATATATATATAAAAAGAAGCAATGATCTACTCGAGTCCCACAGTCGAGCGGCGTCGCAGCTTATCTCCAGCCCAGCCGGTGCAGATCTACAGCGGCCCAGAGAGAGCGAGATAGAAAGAAAAGAGAGAGAGAGAGACAGCGAGAGAGGAGGGAGTAGAAGAGAAGGAGAAGAGAAACGCATTTTGCGAGGTTATTGATCGCGAACTGTGGAAGCGTGTCGATTTTGAGCGGACCAACGCGTGAAAATTCCGCGGAGAGAAGAGACGACGGCGACGTGCGGAACCGACAACAAAAACAACCAACGACCAGCGAGACTTCAACGGGGAACGGGAGGGGGGAATATAGCATTCTTGGAGGACAAAGAAATCGCGGAGGAAGCGCCTTATGCGAGCGCACAATCGGGCCGCTTCTTTGGAAGGAGGTGTTTTCTGAGCGCGCAGGCAGCGTGCGGACGTCGGCGGTGGCGGTGGTTAAGAAGGAGAGGGTGAAGGAGGAGGGTGGAGTGCTGCGGTGATTGGAGGAGTGTGATTTTCGGCTACCGGTCCTCGCTCGAGCCTGTTGCTGAATAAAACGCCCCGGCGATGGGAAAGCGGACGCGCTGCTAATAACGATGTTTGACGGGGTTGATGGCTTCGCTTAGAGAAGGACACGGAGATTTCCCGCGGCAAGGTATTCTCGTACCTCATAATCCCCTACCTAAAGAATCGTGTTTCGGTTAGATCATTTTTGTTCCGGGAAATCTGCCAATTTCTTTATATTTACATAGTTTATTACGGTTTATATTTATATATATATTATTTTGTCGTAAATAGCGTTGGGAATGACCTGTTCTACTCGCGTGTTTAATCATGAAGATTTTCGGGTCTCTGTACACAACAAACATTCCTATTTGGAGTTGACCGCCTGTAAAGCTGTCTTCGCTGCAAAGGTACCCTGGTTGGGGAAGCTAATCCCAAATCTGTAGGAGCTAGACTGTTTTGGACATTGCTTATTGCTTACTTTGTGTTTATATTCGATTATTTGATGAAATAACCTCATTAATTGAATATAAATTAAGCCGACGTAAAAATATAGAAAACCATCGAAGTCTTTTTTGTCGGTATTTTCACTTAGTTCCCGGAAACCTTCCTCAACGACAGTGTTGTACGGAACGGCGTTCCAAGGAACTGCGTTCCTGGAACGCGTTCCTTTTAGAAGGAACGAAGGAACGCCGCCGTTCCATTTTGCATCGGTGGAACTGGAACGGGAACGCGTTACATTTTTACTGGAACGGAAAAAGGAACGGCGTTCCTTTTCTTCGTCCAGTGGGGTAATTTTTATTTTATCTCTAAGAGGAAAATTTTAAAAGTATAAAAACAATATCTTTACGAAGAACAGGATCTCGTTAACTTTTGGGGTACTTACGGGTTTATTTTGTGTGGTCCTCGTTTGGTAACAGTTGGGTTCAGGAGAGCTAGTGGACATTGATTCTTTTTTGAGTGTCCGAGGCTGCGATACAAAAAGCAAAACCTTTAGTCAAAGGAAAAGGCACAGAGAGAGGGACGTTTCAAACTCAGTTACTTTCTTTGCTTCCACGAATCTTCAAACACATAAAAAGGCCGACAACAGCTACCACCGAACTTCCACAAAGACACCTCCAGTTACATCGAAAAACAGGTTACCAGATATCGAACGCACCCTTCTATCCCGAACATTGGTCAGTTAAAAGAAACACAAAAATTTACCGTTATTCCTTCTCCCCTTGTCCCCCACCTTCAAACTGAACAACGAATCCAACCTTCACAAAGGAGGACTTGTAGTTTTCAAGACTGACCTTCCAAAAAGCCCTACCCTCTTCTTCACTTGCTCGTCTTGCAGACAGCAACATCGAGAAGCAACTGTTGCTAAGTTCGAACAAAGGACTTTGTTAGACTGAAACGTGTGAGGGATGTAAAACGCCTGTGCAATGTGGTGTAACCGTACATTTGGATCGTCTGAATCGCCCACCACAAACATGAATATGGTTAAAAGCTGAGATTTCTTCTGAAGAATATATCAACAAATGAAACTCTGCTTCCGCTTGTTTTCTTTTCCTGGTGCACCTGCATCACGGCATTAAAATTCTTACATTGCCATTTGATTGGATAGATAAAAAAAAACTTGGCTCCTTTCAACAAAATATGGTAATCAGCAAAATACAAATGTAACGTATATGCAACGATACGTTCCATTTTTTTAACTGTAACGGGAACGAGTTACTTTTTTAGATATGGAACTTGTAACGGGAACGCGTTCCAAAAATCACAAGGAACGGGGAACGAGCTTTCGTTCCTTTTTTTGAGGAACGTGTACAACACTGCTCAACGAGTTCACTGCCTGTAGAGCTTTCTTCGCCGTTTAAACACATACAGCGTGGGAAAGCCGATGTACACTTTCCAGGGGTGAAATGGTTATTATTATTTGCTTATTTATTTTTCACTTTTTCCCATTGGGCGTATTGTAGCGCGAATCATGCTTAAGGTGTCTTGAATTTGTATATAAAATGTGACGTCATGCATTTGTACACGTCAAACAAATCCAGTTAAACAAAATGGGGGAAAAATAAAAGCTTTTAAAACTCTCTGTAACGCCGAATTAGAGCGCAGCTCTTGAGGAGGAGGAGGGAAGGGTACTAAGAGGAGGGAACCGCCTCCTCTTCACCTCCTCATCCTGCCTGCTACTCCTCTCTCCGAGCGGCGTCGCCATCGCCATTGGAGTAACCATGAGGTCACGTGACATCACCGGGGTCACGCGACCTCACACGAGTTACGTCACCTCATGGGCGTCACGTGACCTCACGGTTACGCCGACGGCGACGCCGCTGGCAGAAACGGGCGCCTAAGAGCTGCGATCTAAAATAATCAAGGAGGCCGTGAGCACTTTGCATTGCATTCAAGAACCGGGATGAGTGGATGTACCGAAGGCTGGTCGCTATGGCAAGATCCGGAACTAACTCCGGCTTTCGTAGAAAACCTAATATCCAAATACAAATCGTGGTGCAATTGTTCTACTACCACTACTTGAATGTTACGTATTTTCTTCTATGGCTCTCTCTTTAAATTTGTTTTCGTAATTTAGACACCGATACACTCAACTATACACATGCAAATAATTACCACCTCACTTCTTAAGAGAAACACTAAAAAGCTAGAGGCCTTTCAATCAAAGCAATGTAATGCACATAAGCGTGAGCGTAACTCCTTATACGTAGGGTTGTTCGTTTTAGGGTTTTATATTTTTTTTTTAAATTCGGGGATAAAAATCGGGTGCTATTTTTCAAGCTGATAATCGGGGAGAAATCGTGTTTTTTGTGGAAACATTCTGAAACTCGGGTTTTTTAGGGTTAAATTTACTTAATAATACATTCGTTTTTTTTGTGGTTTGGAGCGTAATACGAGCTTCTTAAAGCTAACGCGTTAAAATTAGGGGTCTGCTTCAAGCTGGTAATTGGTGGGACATCAGGGTTTTCCAGCTCTGATTGCCATCGGTCGCTTCAAGGGAAGCACCGCCCGCAGAATCCTCCTCTCCCTCAGGTGTCAACGAAAACCCCGACTGTTCGAGGGACGGTCGTCTTCGATCAGATATTTTACTATGAAATAAACCTGTTAAGTTTTCCCGATCTGTTTACGCGACTGACTGGCTCGGACGTCGTTCGTGAGAAAGGTTGGACGCCAGCGAGATGGCCATGCTACCCAAGAGACCAGTTTGGGCGTCGACACCTAACAGCGGTCGAAGGGGGATTGATAGTGCATTTCACAAGCTGCGTGCAGCAGGGCCGAAGCTACATGGCGTGCCGAGGCGGTTCCACCTGCACAGCGGGTAGACGGAGATGTCCCTTCGAGGCCCCAACGCCTCTGGTCGCTTTTCCTCAGCCGGCCTCCGTAGAATGTCACGGCGAGTTAGGCGCGCTCGTTGGGCTGTTGGTTGAGAGTCGTGTAGCGTCCACAGTGCTGCACGCAGCTTGTGAAATAAACTATAGGTCACTGTTGTCCCGAGGTAGGGTAGACAGCGCGTGTGCACTGCAAACTATGTGTGGCGTAAAAATAAATAGGTCGGTTATGTGGTTTTGGAATTCGGGGAGAAATCGGGTTTAACCCGATTCTCCTCAAACATGTTCGGGGTGTAAAAATCGGGTAAAATCGGGTTTTACTCGAAAACGAACAACCCTACTTATACGCCACTGACGAATAAACTATGTTCAAGAAAGTGGAAAAAGATGCGTTTTTTTTAATATTGAAATTGACAGTTGAATTGGTCATTAGAAAGATCGTTTCGGCTCTGTCACTTCTTTCTCAACTAAAACCTGACTGGAATACCTGGCCGGCACGCGCTACCACATACGTATATGCAACACACAGAAATAAGAAATCGAGCTTGAAATGTGGTTGTACTTAACTTCCGTAAAATACCAGCCATGAAAGCCTAAGAAGGACATCAAGTAAAACCTTTTATTTTTTGTTCGTTTGTTTCGTTTTGTGTTTTAAACCTTCGAAGTGTAATCCGTTGAAAAACATGAAAAATCACCCAAACACCGTGGTATTGGTTTTTTTTCGCCGTAACTCGAAGGAATGAGTTGGTGCTTATATCGGTGGGACTTATTAAAAAAAGAGAAGAAGTAACTTCAACGTAACTCAAAGCGCCCCTTGTTTCAGAAAACGTGGGCCACGGTTGCAAGAACACTCGAGGAACACTGACATCAAGTTCATGCTCACGCGAGAAGCCTCAGCAGACGCCAGTTGACAAAAAAATATAAAACAAAGCGATAATTTTGTCTCGAGCTTCATCCGGTCTTAGTTTCTGAGACAACCTTAAATATCGTAAGTTTGGAGGGAGTCAGAAAAAAACACGGATGAGTTAGGAGGAGCAGTTGACTACCTAAATTTTGAACCTTCTTGATATAAAAGTTAGTGTTGTTAGGATGCATTCATAGGTGGGAGTCAGAAAAAAACACGGATGAGTTAGGAGGAGCAGTTGACTACCTAAATTTTGAACCTTCTTGATATAAAAGTTAGTGTTGTTAGGATGCATTCATAGGTGGAAGAGAACAAAACATGAATTTAAGCATGGGACACGGAATGGTTTTTGGATTTAAAGGTAAAAGATATAGACACGTCTAGTGTCAAAACAAGGTCAATAAGAAACGATATTGTTTGGGGTCTCTGAGTTATGGCTTGCTCGTGTCTCTCTTATAGACGCTTTACACACGCGCCAGAATACAGCCGCCATGGCTGACCTTCTTTTGTTTTACCGAGATACCGAGCCACTGAAATTGGTGTGGACGAGCCTCCACAAAGGCCAATGCTGGGGAGAAAAACAGAATAAAATCTAGGATGGCAATAACCTGGCCTGCTATGGTAATAATGAAGTGAAGTAAACGTAATAAGGGGAAACAAAAACTGAAGGTCAGTTATGGCGGCGCCCATGCACAGCTGCTGCAAAGCGTCTATAGCGTGAACGTCAGCTTTGTACTCGTTGTAAAGAAGAGACATCTCGGGATGTGCGTGTCGAGAAAAGAGAAAATAGTTTTTTTTTTCATGTTGATCCACAAATTTGAAGCAGTACAAAAAAATACAAAAACAAAAACATACAAGCACTCATAACTTCTCAACATATTTGTTTTCTTCTTAAGTTGTTGTGTGTGCTTGTCTTTTCTTCGGTTTTGTTTTAGGTTTGAGGCAACTACGGAAGCCGCACTCCACCTTGCTTGCGTTTTCATCCTTTTTCCACTGCATTAATCAGTTATCTTTCTTTTTTTTAATCTTGCCTACGCGTGCATTTACAAAAAAATAAGCAAATAAAACGCGCGTATGAAATTGATGAATCGAATTATATTATACCTAAAAGTTTGTTCGAACTCACATTAAAATTAAGCAAAAAAAAAAAAAAACAAGCGCACATATGCCAACTTCGAAAGCACAGTACTATGCCTCGCTACAAACCCTGAACTGAGGTAATTCACTCGCGATTACTGTCACATAAAAAAAAATTAATCAGCTAATCGGTTATTACGGTCATGGAACGTGGTGTCGTGGCTCATGTGTGACGGATAATTATTTCATTGTCCTCGAGGAAACGCGTGATATGGAAATTGTTAAAACCTTGGGCGTACTCGGTGAGTAACGCAGCAATCTCATTAGTTGCGGAGCAATATTCAGATCTTCGGGAACGTCCATGCACTGCGTTTCTCAAGGTGCCAGTAACCATAGATGTGCTGTCTCCACAAAAACGCTGACCTACCACAGCTAAGAAACGACGACGTTTCTTACCTGTTAAAACCGCACCGGTCTTTGAGTATTCTGAAAGACTGAAAGCTTTTTATTTACTTATTTATTTATTTATGTACTTATTTATTGTTTCCTCAAGGCATTACAGAAAGGAACAACTGAAAGAAGGTTAGAACCACAGCAAAACACAAGTTAGGCACGCTCAAGAAATTACTAATAATTGGTAAATTACTTTATTTTTTAAGCGAAGAGTCTGTGATGACTGCGATCATTCCAGAAAAGTGATTTCAATTCTCCGATATATATGGGAAACGAAGAAGGAAAGATTGTCGTCATAGAACTTGCAATAAAAACTTGGCGCTGATAATTAAGATGGCAGAAACACGAAAAGGGCGGGCGCCTAATTTGTCTCTCAGGTAAGAAACGTAAAAATAAAGAAAGACTCGAAATCTTTCCGGCGTGAAGCTGGTTTATGGCAGAAATGATATAGTGTACGGTCAACGTTCAACCCTAAATAAAACGGAAGGGAATTTTTGTAATACAAGACCCTGTAATAAGACACCTCTAAACTCACACTCTTACCAAAAAAATAAAAAAGGCATTTCTAGAAGAACGAAGTATCAAACTCACCTAAAAGTATCATGTGGAAGCCGCGCACTAAATCCGCGCGGAGCCCCATTTCGTTAATTACCCGACGCAATCGCATACTCTTCAGTACTGAAAAAAGAAAAAAAAACACGAACGTAGGTAGTACAAAAAATAAAGGAAAATAAATAAACAAAAGGGTTCAGAAGCGCGAAAGTTTAAGCGACACTTTCCGCCACAATGCTCTCTGGGTCCTCCCTTCTTGTTTCTCTTGGAAGCCGGAGCCATCCGTTTTCCAGCGGCGTACCTCCTCTCTCCCCCGTCCCTCCCGTAGCGGCGCCGTCTTTGGGGAGACAGTTTATTGGGACGCCTCACAATGGCAGCTGCCCCGGAGCGCCATATTTATTGGCACCTGCCGAGCGGAAGAATGAAGCCCCGCGCCGTTCGTTCTCCGAGAACGGAAGCTGTCTTATCAGTTTTCGCTGGCAGCGACGCCCGTCTCGCTACGGCCAGTCTCCGCGCCGCCGCCCGCGGTGCGTCGCCGACGCCGCCTCACGCTCCTGCGTGCCAACCCCGGCAAGAAACGAGACATACATTTCGCGGAAGGGATAAGCTTGCGGTCTCGGGTTTTGTCGCGCAGGTGAGTGCGCGAGAGTGGTCAGGCCTCCGGCTAGTAGCGTGCATTACGCGAGCGTTATCGCGCTTTCTTCGAACAGCCGAGTTTTGTTAGGAAGAGCTCTTTGCGCAGGGATGTTGTCGCTTCGCAGATTTCGACGGGCTACTCTACGTTTTACCTTACGATGGACCACGAAGGACGCTACGAGCCACCAAAGCCAATCGTGCAATGTCGCATGGGCGTCACGACTTGGGAACCCAGCGACGCCAGTGTGCGATGTCACGTGACACGCTTTCACGGCGTAATCACGTGGTACGATCATGGCGTCGGGTCGACTGGGATGGCTCTTAGAATCAGCCGCGGTTCATCCCGAGGTTAACGTAGCGTAGTGAGATACGTTATATGGCCCCTTCGCTAGTTTGTTTTATGGACGCTGAGAAAGACGTTGGTGTTCTCCCGATGGTCGTTATGAACCGAACGATCTTGTTCGAAGTAGACACGACATTTTGTGGTACTGTGAGGCCGGCTAGATCTAGACCAGCTCTGGTCGTTGGCCCAATGTACGCTTTTTCCAGTTTCCCTCCGCGCACACGCCTGCTCTCGCTCCCAGTGCGCTGCCGCCATTTCCGTAGGGCAGCCGCATTGTGGTACAAGTAGCATCTAAGTAACCAAGTCGCGTTCTGATCGTGTTCATCGTGTTCGTCTGCAGTATGCCGGGGCTGCGCGGCTGACTTGTTTCTGTTCATATAGTCTAGCATCATTAGTGACACGGCGAGGCGTGAGCAGTGTGATAGCTTTTTCCCGTTCAGCGGCCTTCGAGGAACGCCTAGTAGTGATAGCGTGCAGTGATATCGTTTTCTTGCTCCGCAGTTGGTTGCTCAAACTGAAGGGGAAAGAGAACGGTAATCATTTATTATTCGCATCCCATCGCCCGAGATACACGTCAAGGAACAATGGGCTGTTTGTCTCGTGAATCCAGAGGTTTGGCTTGGCAGCAAAGGAACAATGCTCAAATATATAGCGCGTACGATTAATAAACAATAACGTCACCAGCCTTTGGGAGGTACAGCATATTTTTAGAAAAGACAGTGCAAGGAAACTTTTTGGGTGTGGTAGACTCCAGAAATACCCTTCATCAGCAAATTTTTGTTGTTTTCGAATATTTGTAGTTGTTGTTTTTGGCCCTTGACACTTCGTTTTCTTGTAAAGTGTGTTGTAAAAACTTCCGCGAATTTGTTAACAAAAATACTAATGGAGTAACAAATGGCTACTATATAAACATTTCGCTTAAAACGAGACGATTATAAAGTCCATAAATTTCATCATTAAATTAATTATAAAATCGCATAGTTCTTGTCAAGTGCGTGGCTTCTGAAAATCCCCAGAGAAAAAAACACGACGTAGCAGTCATACTCCGTTTCATACTTAGTATACAACGCTGTTGAAGCTACTGGCGCGAGCGTGTGGTTTCAAAAATACTTTCGTTTGCTCGAGAACGCGTGCAAGTGATCAACGAAACTGCAAGCAAGCCCCATGCTCGCGTCATGCCAAAAAAAAAACAAAAAACACGATAATGAAAGTGAGGGAAAAAACTTTCATCCTTTCCACTCTGGTGAAGACGGAAGACCAGCGAAGCTGTACTATGGTGGGAATGAAGTAATGGCCGGCCGCAAGTCGGCAAGCCAGGGATGGAAAGGCCGGAAAGGTTGCCGCCATCTATGAGTGACGGTGACAACCAGACAACCGGCAAGCCGGTTGTCTGGTTGCCGCCGTCGCTAATAGATGGCGGTAGCTATCCAGAGTTTTGTGTCGACATTTATTTGCAGGTGGACACGATACTTAGGAAACTAGTCCTTAACAGCTCCACTGTAAAAGACGACTTACGAAGGATAATATTTATAATATTACATTGTGCTAGAATTCGGGGTATACTTCGTCTCACCTAAGTATGGACTATTGTTAGCCGCGCGTGCTAAAAGCGCGAGCTAGTCGCTTTGAATGAAGCCGCGGCTGCTGCAGGAGCGCTCGTGAAGCAAGTGCTCTAGTCAAGGCAGTCAAGGCTGGCGGCTCGCGCTAGCGCAGCCTTTGCGGTTAGTCCATGCTAGGGTGAGACGAAGTATAGTGTTGTGACCTGTGCTATACTCTATTTCACCTTATGATGTACCGCAGGAAAGGCTACGAGCGCGAGCTCCTTGCTCTAGGGCTCATCTCGGCAGCACAAGCTCACGTGCTCACGTGCGCAGCAAATGCTAGAAGCGCGAGCTCATAGCGTTGGCAGCTGCCCTTAGCTGCCAACGCTATGAGCTCGCACTTCTAGCATTCGCTGCGGTACAACATAAGGTGAAACGGAGTATAAAACGACTCTATCCGGGGAAAAGTGGCGCTATTCATTGTTGTAGAAATGCTCGAGACGCATGCCGCGCGCCACTCCCGGGAAGAACACGGCGTCTGAAATCTAGCTCAGCGCTGCGCTGTGCTGCCATGATCTTCCCGAGAACTGCACGTTGCACGTGCCTCGTGCATCGACGCACCTTGCGCTACTTTTAAGACATGAAGGGGCTTTAACCTGCGCGGCTTGGTAATAGGAGCTCGTGAGGCTGCGCGTGTGGACAAAAATCGCGTCGCTGCTACGGTGGCTTGTAGGGGAGGTGTCCGAATCGGCACGCGAGAGAAGGAGCAGCCGGTCAGGATACAGCGGTGGCGCTGCTGCCGAAACTTAAGGCTCTGTTACACTCCGACATTGAGCGTGGCAAACGTGGCGCAGCGAAGGGCACACGGCATACTGATTGGTCGCAGATATCGAGTTCCTGCTCGCCGGCCAATGGAAGGCGCGCGTTATACGCTACGCTGGCGTTCGCTGCGCTCAACCGTCAAATGGGCCTAAATGAGCCTATCCACACCTACGATTTCCTCTGTTTCCTTTTCTTTATCGACAACAACACACACACGCTCAACGTCGGACTATAGAGGTCCATATCTCTCAAGTTTTGAGCACCGCTCCAGGTCAGCGAAGTAGAATATTTGTGGCTCGCGTTTCGAGCATGTGTCATTGCGCTTCTCCACTACAGTTCTTTTTATACTCCGGTCCATCACAAGTGCCAGCGTAGCAGAGACAAGAGCGATCTCCGAGCTTTCAGTGTCCCTGCCAAGCACGCGCGCTCGTACAGTGCGAGCATCGTTCAGGGGAACATGCTTTTGCAAGTAGCTTCGGCTTCGCTATCACGTAAAGTGAAACATACGTGCTCACGGAGGCTATGAAAGAAAGCAGTACAAATAATAAAGCTCAAAAGAAAGTTTGATGGTACGCTAAAACCGCAAACTGAATAATTATTTTTTTAAGTTTTGTTATCGCGCATCTACAGATGCTTACAGATGCTTGTATTCAAACGTGGCAGCGTGCATAATCGAACGTTACAGCGCCGCTTTTATGTTCGTATGGCGTGGATGGTACAGCCAGCATAACATGGTCGCGTCTTGCGGACGCGCTCGCACCCCTGCTCGAAAGCAACGGGCATATAACAGAACTTTTAAAACGCGGAACGCCGGCGTTCGGCGTATGGCTTTCGCATTCGAATGTGTTCGACGAATGCAGTGGAGACAAAGACAGCTAGCTTTAGGTCTACCCGCTAGTCATTCTAACCAGAGCTCGGCGGTCCTTACGTCCGCGCGCTCTCGTCTCCTCTCCCGCAGTTGCTCGGCGCATAGCTACGAGCGAGCCATCAAAATCGTGCTTCTCTCTGCTCGAGTCTTTCAAGCGGGTACTTCTGCCAGCCACTGACGGGTTTAAGGCCGAAACATGGGAAACTAAAGCTCCTCACCAACATGTTGATATTTACAGTAGACGCTTCCTTTAGATGCGTCATCCGCTCACGTCGGCTGAATAAACCTGCCGATGCTTTTTTTCGTCGTCGTCATCGTCGTGAATGGCGAACAGGGAGGCTTTCTTCACTTTCTTCCTCGCAGAAACGTACCCCGTGGTGCATCATGGTAGCAAAGCAGTGTGTTTGCCACTTTGCTATCGCGGTAGCCTGGACGCATGGGGCAATCTTTCCGGGAAGAGCGCCACAAACGAGCACTTCTGGCGACGCGAACGAGCCTTTCCGTGCGCGGAGTCTGCAATTGGAATCTCAGAGTCGATGCGCGCGCCACCTGTCGTCGTCATGATGCACTAGCGGGCTGCCACACACGGAGCAAGCTACGCGATGCTGACACCTCCCCTTCTAGCCACCATAGCGCTGCAGCCTTCACACTGGTAGAAGTCACTGTAGCCCGAAAACTTTGCCGACTATTGCATCGGGCGTTCGCAAACGTTCGCAACACGTATAGTGCGGCGCACGCTCACAACTCTACTACCCTACTAGGGATGCGCCGGTGTCGACATCTGTCACGATCTACACTACGCGCTTGACTTGAGCCGTTCACGTCCCAACTTCGTCTTATCCTACGATGGACTAAAGGCAAAAAGCTACGGACCGCCAGGATCCAATCACGAGTCACTTAAAAATTGCAAGGTATTTGCTCTTCGATGCGCCTATCGGTGCCCGCGTCTCGGATTAGTGATGGGGATGGGTGGACAGTGGTTCGAATCGATTGGCACTAAGTGACTTATCAATTTTACATTGCAAAGAAAGCCACGACATACAAGCTCTTTGCACTGTCGAAGCTATAAACATGACGCAGCGCTTTTTGATTGGGAGCATTATTCGTCCACCCCTAATCAGTGTTAAGCACGTCATAGTTTAGCGTGGAACGTGATTGGACCTGACGGACCGTGCCTTTGGCTTTTAGTCCATCGTAGGATGAAACAAAGTATAGTACACTATAATAATAGTGCAAAACAAAAGCCATTCTTTATTTTTATTATATTTTTCTATTTTGAGGTGCTTTCAGATTGTAGTTTTCAGGAAAACCGCTGGACGACGTTCGTGATTGGAAAGAATATTAATTATAAAAACTAATAATAAAAATTCCGTTGCTCTTGGCAAGTGCGTGGCATGTGAAGAGCTCGAGGAAAAAAACACGACGTGGCACTTAGATGTAAAAAGAAAGATCACAATAATAGAGAAAAATAATTCATTTTTTATTCTTCTTTTTGAGCTGCTTTTAGTTTGGTTTGCAAACAAAAAAACCCTGGACGGCGCTCGTTACTGTAAAAAGGTCCATTGTCTCGGTATAAATGACCTCTGGGCTTCTGCAGGGTAACGTAATTATAATTAACTTATCAGAAACTTATTAGAAATCGTGAATGATTATAGCTGTCAGTAAGAAATGCATCGCAGTAAAATGGATCTTAGTTAACAATTAAAATAGCGCAAAAAAGACAAGGACAAGAAGTACACAGGACAAGCGCTGTCCTGTGTACTTCTTGTCCTGTCTTTTTTGCGCTATTTTAATTGTTAACTAAGATGAACCAACTAGCCCAACAACGTACCCTACTAAAGTAAAATGGATCGTTGGGCCAGTTGGTACACGTTTAACTTGTGAAGCGCCTAAAAACGAGGACACGAGGAATACGAGACAGGACCAAGCGCTAACTTACAACTGAACGTTTATTGAAACACACTTACTATTGGTACACAAATTCAGGCTCCCTACACAAAAAAGAAAACCTCCTCAGTTAAGTGCACTGACGGTGCACTCACTGCAAGCTATCCTCGCCCCTTTAACTCTAATGCAGTAGGCCTCAGACAATTCTCTCTCAGTTTTGTTTTTTAGTTTTCCAACTATTTTTGTTTTGTCAAGATTAGGTGCGCACGGACACCTATCACAGTGAATTGCTAGATTACCCAATGGGGGAACTTCTAACAGATAGGGCGTGCTCACGTGCCCTATCGTTGATGCATTTCCCCGTTTGCCCTATATACGCTTTTCCGATAGTCATAGTTATTTCGTAAACAACTGACGTTGCGGATTCAATGTACTGTGCGGCGTGTTTCTTGGCGCAACCCTCAGTGTTTTAGATGCGGAGCATCTCTTGCTCGGGTCTATGTCCCGTGGCGTCGGCGTCGTAGTCCGCACTCACACTACGCATGCGCAACTCTCCTCCTTCCCTCTCTCCAACAGCTGCGCGTTACTTTCTCCGCTCTCTCTCTCTACCAGCTGCGTGCACTTCGCGTGCGTTCGCTTCTACTCACACCGCGCGCGCATGCGAAACTCTCCTCCTCTAGTCTCCTCTCCTTCAAGTGTGAATATAAGCAGCGGTAGCGCGCTGCGCGCGTTCAGTTCAGCGCTGTTGACTCCACTTCACTCCGTTCTTCCGATGAAGTGTGATGGAAGCAACAGTCCCGTCAGTTAGTGGGTTGGCGCAAGCAAGCGTCAGCGCCACCCACAAACTAACAGCAACGCTACGTCCACTGAAGACAAAGCTGCGCAGCGAAAGGGCACGCGACGCTGAGCGCAAACGCTTGAAGCGAGCGGCAGACCCTGAACTACGGCAACGAGAAGCGGCGTCCATTCGCAAGTTAACAACGTAATAACACGCAAGTTAACAACGTTACTAACAACGTTACTAACACCGTTAATAACACCGTTAATAACGATCCGCGATGCTCCGCATCACCCCATGGATCCCCTCGGGAAGATGGTGTATTTCTTTTTTGTTGTTAACTCTTGAGCAGAGACTGGACAAGTTTGACGGCGCAGAGAACACCACAGGCACCTCAAAGTGTGCGGCGACTCTTTTTAGGCCGTGGGACAGCCCCTGGACGTAGGGGATCACCACTGGTCTTCTCTTTTTTCTCTGGTCGGCCGCTTCCCCTCTGTTTATTTTTTTAACCTTTAAAACCAAGGTTTTTGCAACTTAAAAAAAAAACGCTCTGGATAGTTTACCGTTTTAAGCCGTCGCACCTGATCAAGAAAGCTTCCGCCTATGTTATGCCTACACGACTTGTCTAGGGAGGGTCTCATCAACGACGACAGAATTCCTTGTTTGTCTAATTTGGAGTTGGCAGACGAAAAAGGCAAAACGCCTTTCTTCGAGCGTGACTGGTACTTCCAGCATACCTGGTCCTTGTCGAAGTGTAAGTTTAAATTCAAGATCTGCAACCGTTTTGACACCATATTTTGGTGGGTGAAGGTGAAGCCATGTGATATAGACCTATCTTTCTCCTCAGGTGGAGCTCTTCTGCGATAAAACAAGCTATCCAAAGCGTTCTTTTTAAGTTGCAGAAACTCTGGTTTTAAAGGTAAAAAAAAGAAACAAAAAAAAAAGCGGCCGACCAGAGAAAAAACAGATAAAAACAAGACCGGTGGTGATTTCCTACGTCCACGGCCTGTCCCACGGCCTAAAAAGAGTCGCCGCACACTTTGAGGTGCCTGTGGTGTTCTCTGCGCCGTCAAAATTGTCGCAGTCTCTGCTCAAGAGTTAACAACAAAAAAGAAAAAAACTGAGGCTTTCGCCAAGAAACACGCCGCGCAGTACATTGAATCCGCAACGTCAGTTGTTTACGAAATACCTATGACTAGCGGAAAAGCGTATATAGGGCAAACGGGGAGGTGCATCAACGATAGGGCACGTGAGCACGCCCTATCTGTTAGAAGTTCCCCCATCAGGTAATCTAGCAATTCACTGTGATAGGTGTCCGTGCGTGCCTAATCTTGACAGAAACAAAAATAGTAGGAAAACTAAAAAAACTAAACTGAGAGAGAATTGTTTGAGGTCTACTGCATTAGATTAAAGGGCGAGGATAGCTGCGTGAGTGCACCGTCAGTGCACTTCACTGAGAAAGAGTTTTCCTTTTTGTGTAGAGAGCCTGAATTTTGTGTACAAATAGTAATACCCGTTCCACACGGGCAACTCGAATGCCATTTACAACGAATGAGATTTGAGCGGACGGCCAATCAGCGCGCGACACTCCGGGCATTGCGCATTTCACGCGCAACAGATTGGGAGCTGATTCGCCGATCACACAAATGTCATTCGTTGTAAATGGCATTCGAGTTGCCCGTGTAACACGGGTATTAGTGTGTTTCAATAAACGTTCAGTTGTAAGTTAGCGCTTGGTCCTGTCTCGTCTTCGTCGTGTCCTCGTTTTTTAGGCGCTTCAACAAAAAATGTATCCATTGCAGTATGAGGGTCCTTAACGTGGAATGCCCTGTGGCTATTACACGCCTGCACTCAAGCCGGTCCATATAAAAGCCGACCGCGTTGGGGACTGAAGCCAGGATTCGTGATTTCTGTAGCGCGGATTTTCGCTTCATGTAGAAGACTGCTGGAGCGTAGTTCGATATAATACATATCTCACTTCATTTGATTCTTTGAACCTCGTGTTCGCTAATTAAGTGTTCGCACTTACTTGGCGTATTCGCTATTCACCCAGACGGCGACACAACTTATCGCAAACTGTTCCCTAACACAAAGTCTGATAATTCATAAATGCATAACACACCCAGGTTCCGTTGAGACAGTTGTCACCCCACGCTTGGCAAACACCAATATTTCACGCGGCCCTTCCAATGCAGCCAGTGCCGAGACGTTCAGGACTTCTTCATCGCTCCACGCGATCGCACGTTTCCGAATGCCCCGGGCCCTGCGCTTCCCGATATTGATAAACAGCCAACCTCCCGGGGGAGTTCTTATCTCCAGACGTTCTTTGCGCAAGCACCCTACGCTGGTAGAAGAAAGGCAGGCTCTGCATTTCGGCACCGCCGAACGATACGCAGTGCGAAGTTTCGGACGAGGATGTTTGGACGACGTGAGGAAAGGGGTGTTCTCGAAGAACGTTCTCCGAAGAACGTGGTCCGTCGATCTCGCTCTCGATAGAGGACGTTTGCGTGGAAGATTTCGTGCTTCGCTGTTGTGTGCGCTCTTTCGTTCATTTTCTGCTTTTCGTTCGGCGAGAGTCGAAGCGGATGAGTGTTCCCGGCAGATGACTCGGTTCTTTTCAAGGGGCCGCTTTTGGAGACGAGGCTGTGCCGGTGGAAGGGACGCCTTTTGTGAGGCTGCAGCTTCTGCTCTGAGGGCGTTCGACGTCCGTCGTTGGCACGAGTAGATGCAAATATCTACGCGCCCAAAAATAAGTCTTTAGGCGAACGCGTGCCCCGCTGAATAGGTTCAAAGAAAGCTCTCTACGTTCAAAGGAATCACTGCGTTTGTGCTTACTTTGTTGTTATTTCTTTGTATTTTTTTTTACCCTGGGGGAAAAGGGGGGGGCTTAAAAAAACATTTAAGTGTCTTCTACTTTACACCCAGCGTTTGTTTGTGCTTTTAATTACAAAAAAAATCACTCCTTTTTTCGGCAGTTTCTTTTTTCCTTTTATCTACGATGCTCGATTTTTGTTTTGAGACCATTTGACTTTGCGCGTATTAAGGGGATTCAACCGCTATTTATTTGTACCCTTTTCCTCATAGATGGCGCAGAATTTTTCCGGAACAATCGAGTTGCATGTGCGCAGCTGCGCATGCAGGTCGGGCGCTCGAGGTGGGCTCGGGCCACGGGCTGTTCGCCGCCGATCTCGAGCTAGATCTTCTTCGCTCTGCGTCTGCCGCTGCAGGAAGCGGCCAACAGGCGGTGCGAGATACGAGCCAGTACATACGTAGATTACAGTGGCTTACAAAATGTAGAATAAGCTCTGATTTCCGAATGAATTCGAAGGTCCATCCACGTTCGAAATTATCGATAGCACAAGGTGCGGCGTTCCGGCCGTTTGAACCACCACATTTAACACGCAAACGTAGTTTTGCGGGAAAAAAATATATGTATATATTTTCAGAGCTTAATTTAAAGCTAGAAAAAAAAAGTGGCAGTTTTGCACTTATGTCCTATATCGGCCTGCTCTTCGTCTGCATACTGGTTTGCAAACCCGCTCCCAGGTTTTGTGAAGTAAAGCCCATCTATACTGGGGAAAGTGGCGCCAATCATTTTTGTGGAAATGCTCGAGACACGTGCCGCGCGCCACTTCTGGAAAGAACTATACTCTGTTTCACCTTGTGTTGTACCGCAGGAAAAGCTACAAGCGCGAGCTCCTTGCTCTAGGGCACATGTCGGCGGCACAAGCTCTCGTGCACCAAGGGCAGCTGCCAACGCTATGAGCTCGCGCTTCTAGCCTTCGCTGCGGTACAACATAAGCTGAAACAGAGTATAGAGCCACTAAATAAGCTGCGCTTAGAGTATCGGCACTCTGTTCCCCAACATTGTTGTGGGTGCCGACATTTTGGTGCTTGTGCAGAGTAGACGCAGCTGCCGATCGTCATGATTCAAAAGTGTGACTTCCTCAGCATTAGATTTGGTGTTAGGAAGCTCATATAATATTGCTTTGCTCTGTCGCGAACTGTTTAAACATTTGTGGAGGACGGAAAAGCGTTTCCTGTGATTTCAGATAAAGCTTCAGATAACTGGCAACCATGATTTTAAGCCACAATATGATGAAGTGTCGTTACTCTGAAGCGTAGCTTATTTAGTGGCACTATATATTGAAGAACATGGCGTCTGAAATCTAGTTCAGTGCGGCCCTGTTCCGCCATGATTTTCCCTCGTGCCACTAAATAAGCTACGCTTCAGAGTAACGACACTTGTCCATATTGTGGCTTAAAATCATGGCTGCCAGTTATCTGAAATTCGTCTGAAATCACAGGAAACGCTTTTACGTCCTCCACAAATCTTTAAACGCTTCACGACAGAGCAAAGCAATATTACATGAGCTTCCTAACACCGAATAAAATGCCGAGGAAGTCGCACTTTTGAATCATGACGATCGGCAGTTGCGTATGCTCTGTACAAGCACCAAGATGGCGGCGCCCACAGCAATATTGGGGAACAGAGTGCCGACTCTAAGCATAGCTGATTTAGTGGCGAGGTCCACACGTCTGCGCGGCGAGGTCCACACTTCTGCACGTCCAGAGGTGTGGACCTCGTCGAAGAGGTCCACACTTCTGCGCGACGAGTCAAAAGCAACAATAAGCAACCGTTTCTTACCCGTGAACTGTACCAAGGAGTTCTCTGTCCAAGCAAGTGGCGCGGCTCTACTACTCGTCCACAATCGCGCGCCAAGTGCACAGCAGCTGACAAGATTGGCAACGGGTGTGGCAAGAAAGGACACTTTCCGTCTGTCTGCCTGTCAGCGAAAAGGAACCACTCAAATACACAAAACCACGTTGCACTCGAGTTGTCGTCGTAAAATCCATAAGTTGAAGGCGCTGCCGGCAACTGCAAACTAAATTCATTTGATAAAATTCACGCTTACAAGTACCGCCAACCATTGTTGCGGAAACGCGCAAGACACGTGCGAGGAGCGGGTGCTCCGCTGCCATTCGCTTCCAAGGGCCGCTCATTTCAGTACTGCGCCGACAACTGCTTCCAAGGGCCGCTCGAGACACGGGCCTCGTGCACTGGCGCATTTGACGCCACTTGCAAGACAAACGCAAACACATTGAAGTGTTTTAGTCCAGACAGATGAAGAGGGATCGTTGGCCAAGTGCAATAAAAAAAGGAATGGTGGCCGAGTGGGCTAGAGCACACCAGCTCGGAGCACGTGGAGCGAAAGCTCGCGCTGTATAACCCATCCTGGGTTCAATCCCCACCCCTGCCCGTTTCAATCTGGATGAGCATCGTACCGGCGTGCGGTCGTGTATCACTGCTGCGTGATGCACGTTAAAGACCCCAGGCTACCGGTTGTACTGCACTGGCTAAATTGCTCACCTACAGCTGGGAGACAAGTCGCCCGTTGAGGCAGACTATGTTTTAGGCTGTATAAACATACACACACCCCAATTTGTTTCCAGACAGGTAAAGTGGCACCGCTTCATTCCACCGTGACATAGTAAGATCACTGTTGAAAGAGGTGTTCATAACGGACAATGAGGAGTATTCACTGGACGCCATATTTGTGGGTGCTGTTTAGAGCGCATGTTCAGAACGAGTTCACATCAATAGGCTGCTAAGACCGGCACTCTTGATGGTGCGGAATGCAGGTTACAAAAGAACTGTGGAAGCTCGCCATCAGCACGCGCTCAGCATTCGCGCACACAGCTATGGCCGCCAGTGAATACTCCCAATAGCATAGTGAACTCCCGAGGTTACTTATGAAGACATTACAGTTATTTAGAGGTTCATTTGATTTTGCCTAAAATTAAAAAGGCAAAGAAAAAAACACACAAAAAAAACCCGTACGCCTCACTTTAGGCAGAAACGTATTTTCTACTTATTGAAGGCCCGTTTGGTTTTCTTAGTAATCCGGAAAACGGGAAGTGTTAAATTTGCAACAAAAAAAAATTGTTTCGGGCGCCAAAACGCTAACGTCAAAATTCAATTTGCGTCTCAGAGTAAGCACCTGTTTGTTGGTTAAGAAAATATATTGTAATTGTTCAAAATAATAGAAATCATGCTTCATTTTTTGTTTTTATATCCACTAGCCACCAAACAAGGTCTACAAAGAATGAAAATATCTAAAGTAATGTTTCATAAAATAAATGTTTTTCGGAATAAGTATTTTATCCTTCTTTGAAACTCATTCAACTATTTTTTTTTATTTCCAAACACATATTAGTAGGGTGCCTTCATGTGCGCTTGGCTTAGGGTGGAGATATCTGGCCATTTTGTCCCACACATTTGTGTTTTTCTTTTTCTTTTTTGTTCAGAAGCGCGTGAAAGAGCGTGTCCCGGCACGCGTTTGTGGCTCTGACTGTGCTGTGGCGACATTTGTGTTCGTCGATTTATTTGTATTTTACCCGTGAGCGCGTGCTGTCGGCATCGGGTACTACAAAGGGTGGCATCACCCTAAGCAGAATGACATTGAGGCACCGCTACACATTAGGACATATCTGTTCAACCCTGCACGATCTTAGGGTGCTTACGAGCCACGCTTGTAGCGTATGCAAGCGTTTGACCACGCGCGCTAACATAGCACACATAGAAAAATAGAATCCAACAAAAGTATCGCCTTCAGAGCCTTATCAGGCCTTTCGCTAGGAGTCTGCTGATGACTAGTTACACTTTTTTGCAACGTTCAAAAAGTGCCGACCAACGGAGCCATCAATTGTAATTTTGTTTTGTCTATGTTTATACAGCGGGAAGTTAGTCAGCTCTGAGGGCGTCTGGTGTCTTCGTTGGAGATGAAAGACAGTACAGTATACCGCTGCTTGCCTGACGACTTTAACGTGCATCACGCAATAGTGATACATGACCATGGGCGTACCAACCGGGGGGGGGGGGGCAAGGGGGGCGCTTGCCCCCCCCCCCAGTTCTCCGAGTGGGGGGGCAAGGCATGTGTTTGCCCCCCGGAAACAGCCGCCACTGGGCAGGGCAAACACTGGCCGGCGGCGCCCAAGGAATACCAAGGGCACCGCCCCCGACCTCCGGGGGCATATTTTTAACGCGCAGGCGATACAAACCCTAGCAACTGCGCTCACGCCGGATTGGCTGGTTCGTGGAGATAGGCGCTGCCGCCGTCAACATAGGCAGTGGTTACAATGCGAGTTTCCGAAGCGGTAGCGTAACTTAGTTGTAGGATGTCTGCCTCATACGTAGCAGACCCTGGTTATATCCACGGTGTGGGCTTACTTCTTCTTTTTTTTCCTTGAGCATTTTGTTTTGTCGAGGCATTTGGCAATATTTACGACATTTCTTTTTTTACGATTAACACTGAAAAAGAACGAATGTTGTCGACGCGCTGAACTAAATCGTATGGGACTCTATTTACGGATGTGCATGGGGGACAGCGGGGCTTGGGTTGCCGGCTGCAAAGCGGCGTGTACGGGGGTAGAAGTGTGTGTGTGTGTGGGGGGGGGGGGGGGGGCTGAGTGGGTAATAGTTTTGTAATTAGCAGCCGCACACTGTCGCCGCGAAGCGGCGTGAACGCAGGCCGGGGGGGGGGGGGGGGTAACGCGCTTTGAGTGATACACGCGCCGTCCGAATCCGAAATTTGAGTTTCCGCGCGTTGCCGAGCAGCCAATCCGGCGTGAGCGTCGTTGCTAGGGGGCTATCACCTGAGCCGTAAAAGTTAGTGATGGACCGAATCTGCCCAACTTCAGATTCGGCAAAGTTCCGCACATGCCGAAATTTAGAAGGAAAGTTCGGCAAGGATTCGGCAAAAATTCTGGAAATGTCTGCGGACGCGCACGAACGCGACGGGGTCATGGATCGCAAATGGACACCGCGCAGTCGCGCGGTTACCATCGTACAGTTTAGTGCAACCAGCGGTTACGGCGAGGTGCGGAGTAGGCGACACGGTAACTGTGCGTTTGTGAGCTTTTGCTAATGTGGTTCTCTTCAATATTTTCTGCCTCAAGAACAGAAGGTCGACTAGTAATTTACGCAGTCCACTGCCCAAGTGACAAATGATGCGCTGCATTCTGGATAACGTGATTTTTATTTGACCTTTCCATTGATGCAACGAGATAGTTGAAACATTGACTGACAACTGACAATTACGCTCAGAGCTCGCAGCCCACTGCCGTCAAACGGGGCAGAGTCACGAGAGCTTGCCAGAATGTATGGGATGCAGCTGGCATCCTCGTCATAATGTATACATGTTTTCCCCCTTTTCTTTCCTTTTTACGCACTTTCTGTAGTGGGTATATTCTGCACAGTTATATATCGGTTTTGTTTTTTCACATGTGGTGGCGGGCTGGCAGGCGCTCTGCGTTAGGATTTTCACCTATCTGCCTATATAGCTCCGCACACCACCACATGGGCCCCTTCTAGTATGTGCAAATAAAATTATTATTATTATTATTATTATTATTATTATATAATTAATCAAATAAATTATAAATTATGAATTATTATTATTACTGCTATTATTATTATTATTATTATTATTATTATTATTATTATTATTATTATTATTATAACAATCCTATTTTCGGCTCACAAATAGTTTGTGCCAAAACAGCTAGAATAAGATTGCCTTTTAATTCGCGTTATTTCGCGATTTTCATGTATCTGCATAGAACTAAACACAGAACTATCATGCTCGACGTTGCACATCCGACATTCCTAACTCTCCCCATCTTCCTAAACGTCCATGTGTGTCCTAACACCAGAAACCGGAATTTTAAAGGTTAAAAACGGCACGTTGCGAATATGGACCGCACACTTTCTTGCAAAGCTGACGTCAAATGACTCAAATCGAAAAACATGCATATTTACAATATTGTTATCTCTCCTGGTGAAGGCTCAGCAACCGTTGCATTCGTTTTCGCGCACGAAAAGGCCACTCCCAGAGAAAGTAAGAACATAGTGATTGCCTTTATTTTAACAATGTAAACACACTTGCGGGCGTGCGCTGATGAGGTCTCAAAATCAAACCTCTGGTAGCGTGATTCGTGACTGCGCCGGCTACTACCCAACCTCGTTGTCACGCCACTTTCTGGAAGCAGACACTAAAATTGCAAGTAAACACACAAAAGCGACACCGATACAATTATCTTGCTGAATATCACCTTATTTAGTAATAACTGTGTCAATAGGCACTACATGTTGTATTTAAGTTAAAAAAAAACCTTTCTTTGTGAGAAAAAACTAAATATCAACGTTAAGTCTGGTAACGGTATTTTTGCCGAATCTTTGCCGCATCTTTGCCGAATATTTAGAAAAGTTCAGCAAATGTTCGGCTCCGCCGAATCCCAAGATTCTGTACCGAATTTTCGATTCGGCAAAAATTCGGCCCATCACTAGCAAAATAGTAAAAATATGCGACCCGGGGGGGGGGGGGGGGTGTTTGCCCCCCATTCAAAAACAAGTTGGTACGCCACTGTACATGACAGCACGCCGGTACGATGCTCATCCAGATTGAAACGGGCAGAGGCGGCCGGTGGATTGAATCCACGATCAGTGAGCTTTACAGTGTGAGCTTTCGCTACACGTGCTACCGATCCACGAGCAACGAGACATCGCGGTCGCATTCGAGCTCGAGAGCAAAACAACAACAGCAACAGCAAGAAAATCTCCGGTTTGACGCATTTAGTACTAGTGTCGCCATCTCGTTTAACAAGTTGGAAATAAAATTAACAGGGTGATTTTATTTACACAAATACGCAAATACAACAATATTTTGCTTTCTTGTCATGGTCTTAAAATTACGATTAGAGGCAACCCTAGTACGTACGGCCAAGCGTTTTGTCACGTTTGCCTTCTAAATAATTGTATTTTCAAAAATGCTTCAAAACGCGCTAAAAACAGTCAAAACGGTCATATTTCTAGATTTTATTAAAAATCTCCAGCGCTCTAAAAGAAAAATTCAAGGGCCGTACAACCTTCATTACGTTATCATACGTAACCCCCAAAAGAATTAATACTATCGTGCAT